>PVJO010020111.1:0-32778 GCA_004026905.1 Hystrix cristata | reverse complement strand
ATCTATCTCACATTCTTTGAAACGCCCTCTGCATGACTATATCTCTTTTAGAGCACTGAATTGTCTTCATTTCTTTTTTAGCATTCGGGCAGAAGAAATTGTGTGTTTTGGAGAATTTTGTCTTCTTTATACTGAATATCATTTTCCAGTTGGCTTTCTTAATACTGAATACCATTTTCCAATTTACTGACCATTTCCCGGATACTTACTGTAGATATAATGTTGTATGTGGTACTGTGAAGAAACAGCGGAAGCTGATGATGCATTAAGGTCCTTGCATATCTCAAATTTTATTAGTCTTATTGAGTGAGTGGTGTTTATGGTTGAGGAGAAGAAATGGGAGTGGGCAGGAATACTAGAGGTGAGTTCCATAGAGTGTGGCCAGGGCATAGAGAAGGTATTCCAGGCCAGGAGAGGAACCATCAGCAGATGACGGGGTGTCTCTTGCTAAAAGAGGCGTCCACTGATGGGTAGGAGAGCAGGAGAGGGTAAAACTGGAACTGAGGCCGGGAACACAGCATGAAAGGCCTTGAATTCCAGTGTATTGAGCACTGTGGTTTGGGCCTTAACTTTCTTTCCTCAGTTTGATGACAGAAAAACTTCTTGGGGACCAGACCTTAGCTTAAGGGGTCTGCCTGATTGGCATAAGGATAGCATCTATGCAGTGCTGAGAATAGGCTCAGAAATAGGTACGTGACCCAGCGAGGGCTGAGGAAGTTGGGGCAGATCTGTTAATATTCACGGTACTTGCTGCTCTCTCTGTGGTCCTCACCGACCACCTCAACTGATGTCAGGCTTAGCCACGAGACTCACTTGGCCAATGAAAGAAGCCCAGGTGTGGTTCTGACATCTGTGGGCCACTTAGCATGTGTAAAGTATCAAAGATCTGAGAAGAATAAGGTCAACTCCATTTCCAGTGAGACCCTCAAGGCCCACACAGGAAGTAGAGGCAAGCAAATGAACTATAACATGAAGATAAGAACTGCACGTTTCAGAAGTCACCTAGAGGCAGAAGAGCCAAGGAGACATTGGCCATGTTCTTGCAGAGATCAGATGGGAGCGCAGGTGAAGTCAGAAATGTCAGGACTCCGGCAGGGGTCCTTTGCACACAGGTGGTCATGGAGCTGCTCAGGATAAAGCTTCAAGTGCGGCAAGATGCAGGGCATGCAGTTTGAACAGGAGTGCAGGTACACTTAGATTGCTGACTAATTCTGCCATGACTCTATGAACTTAGGCCAGATATTTGCTGCAGGAATCTCCAGTTTCTTCTAATATAGAGGGAAATAAGAATGGCTAACTTTGTTTTGTTGTGAAAGTTAAATAACATAACTCATATGAAGTATATAGTTTGCGCCTTACCAGGACCTTGATAAATGCTTGTAAAATGTTGAATTTATTATCTTCCTTATCATCACTGCCACTAATACACAATATTTATTGCTGCATAACAAATACCCTCAATGTGACCATTCACTTGTGTATGATCCTGTAATTGGGTCAGGAGTCAGTGAGACTGAGCCATCTCTATCAGCTGGCATAGACCAACAAACTGCTGCTGGATTTGGGTGGATGCTTGACTGAGGGCCTTGGCTATTTTGGCTTCCTGCAGTATGACTGGATGAGTATTCTGGAGACTGGAAGTGGAAACTGTCAAATTTTTAAGGCTGAGCACAGAACCAGTTCTGCCATATTTTATTGGCTAAGTGGTCGCGAGCCTGCCGAAATCCAAAGGGCCAGATCGTAGACCTCACCTCTCAGGAGGGGAGGACTCGAGGTTGTCTTTCCTTTGCCACCAGGTAGAATCAGAAGGACCATTTCGATGGGTGCTTCCCTACCATCGGGAAGCAGAGAAAGAATTGAAAATCTATTGAGGCAGTGAAAGGAATGACTTTTATAACATATTTAAAAGAAATTCTGCCATCACATCCTATATTAATAAATCTTAAATTTGATCAAATGTTGAAGCAGATGTCTACCATCTTTTAAGTTTGACAAAAGAACTTCGAGGTCTGAAAAAATATTTTGAACGGTAAAATCACAGACCTGCAGATATAAAAAGACCTCAGAGACTCTCTAATGTTGGGCTTTGTGTATGTGCTGGTGCGGAACACCTTCTAGGCAGGAGGGTTTGTTGGAGACCCTGGAGGCTGGGGACTGGAGGGGACTTTCTGTCAGGCACTGCATCTACGTGTGTAGTCGCATCACTAGCAGAACATCAAGTCTTTCTCAGGTTGTCCTTTTTAGCTTGTTCCGGAGTTAGGGAAACCTGTGGAAAATATTTCCTTAGATGAAGACATCGACCACAGTTTAATTCATCTGAACATACCAGCCTAAATGGTCACTGTTTCTGTTGCTCAGCAAACACTCTTTGGTGTGAAACAGCGCTTCCAACACAGCTTGTTGGCATGATGGAGAGCAGGACTTGTTAAACTGGTTTGTCAGATCCCCAGAATTTCACATCAGGATACGGAACTCTGTCCTCGCGCTCTTAGCTGACCTTCTACCTGTGTTAGTCAGCTTACCATCACTGGGACAAAATACCTGATGTAAACAACTTCAAGGAGGAATGGTTTATTTCAGCTCAGAGTTTCAGTCCATGGTCAGTTGATCTCATCACTTTTAGGTATGTGGCAGGGCATGGTGGAAAGCTGAGAAGCAGAGAGAAGGGGAAAGAACCAAAGAAGGAGAGGCCGGGGACCAGATACAATACCACTCTCACAATCCCAGGACCCTTTTCTTTCAACCAGGCTTCAACTCCTCTTTCTGTCATCTCCCCATAATGCCATCAAACTATGATCTCATCTATGGATCAATCCACTTGAAATTAGAGCCCTCTGATCCAATCATTTTCAAAAAGCCCATCAGCTGGCAACCCATCCTTTGGCCCATGAGTTTTGGTCAACCTTTCAAATCCAAGCTGTAACACTATCCCAGGACAAGAGTAGTGTAAATGTTGGTGGCCTCTCATGTTGAGAACAATGATCAGGCAGGCAGGGGTAGAAGATGGCTACAACCTGAGCCTCAGCCTGCACCTTCTCTTTTTCCTGGGGCTGCTGATTTTCCTCTGATAATCACCAAGGCAAACAATTTTCTACAGAACCGCTTAGAGGTTTTTCCTAATTCTTGGGATCAAGGATTGTACTGGGGAAGCCCATAAGTAACCCTAGTCATGAGGAGAGAGTAATTCTAGAAACACAGGCTATATCATAAAGCCTTTCTGAGGACAGTCTACAGGAAATAAATTCCTTGATTTAAACCACAATGACAAAGTCGAATAGAGCCACATTCACGGTAATAAAAGGCATCCACATATCTCCTCAGGCGGCTCAGGCCTTTGTTTGTTATTTTTCAAATAATGTTGCACTGCTGACTCATGTTTGCTTGGTGCCCTGCTGTGACCCTGGATATTCACAGCCTGGATATTCATGCTCCACGTTATTATTAATAATCAGAGCCTATGAAATTACGCTACACTCTGGCTTGTTATCAAGTCTTGGAACTATGCAAATAGATTAATCAGTCAGCTCCTGCGCTTCGAACCTTGAATGGAACTTTAAGTCTGGGGGAAGTATTTGCCCTGGCTGGGGTTGTCTCCTCCAATCAAACCTGAGGTGTGTTTTCCTCCTAACTTTTAATTGCATGACCTCTGAGAACCTAATTTCCAGAAAACCCATTTATTATTTTAATGCTCATTTGGCATTATTATTTTCCCAAAGCAATCTTTTTGTCTCTGGATCTCTTAAGAGAGTTGAGAAGCAAGCCAAGAAAAGCTTCATTTTCTCTTCCTGGCCCTCAAAGGAAGCAGAAATGAAACATAAAGAAATATTTTAGTTTCTTCTTGGGGCTGGAGTCGGGGAGGGAGAGGAGACAGAGAGGGAGGGAGAGGAGAGAGATGGAGAGAGAGTGGAAGGCACTTACTTGTGTTGCTCCCAGATGGAAAGCAATCCAGCAAATTGCCTTTAAACAGCAGTGTCCCTGCAAATAGGGCACTCTAGCTGTTTTGTGTCACTTGAAAGCATCTTGTTGATATTTTTATAGATTTTATGATACATTCTAAAGCATGCTCAGGAGCAGCCACTTGGAGGTCTGGCGGTAATGAACATTGTTATGCTCACAGTCTGAGTAGTCTTTACTTCAAAGAGAGGCGTTGATCTGATCTTTCATCTTCTCAGCTGTTGCTTGCTAGCTTCCTTCAAATCCCGTTTGAACTAAAAACCCCACATTTCCTGGTCTGACTGAGCAATTCCCCTGACACTTCTAATCTTCTCACTTGGAAGCTACTAAACTGTGATTGAATGATGCCATTAACAAGGAGGACGTAAATACATTGAAGCAGTCTTGGGCTTTACTCAAATAATAAATAAGTGGCTGTTTTCAGGGCTCTTGCTTGCTTACTGAAACACGAGACAGGGAGAAAGAAAAAAATGAATGAATGAGTCCTGTAAGCAGGCTGTTTGGTTTGATAGTATGAAAATGCCTCTCACACCCCTCTGAGTAGAATGATGGAAAGAGGAAAGAAAACTACTTACTATGCCTTTTGGAAACGGTGAACTGGGTTTTTTTTTGCAAGATTAGTGACTTATATCTTTGGTCAACCTTGATTTTAGCTACTTCATCTTAAGAATTGTTTACTCAAACTAGGCTGACTTGCTCAGCGATGCCTGAACGTTACTTATTTTCTTCTGCTGCAGAAAGTCATTCATAACTGCGCCTGTCTAAATAGTAACTGATTCATGTTAACTACAGGTGAAGTCTCAGTCGCTCAGGTGCACCTGGCACGCCACACGTGTCTCTCGTGGGTAAGTGGGTATGACACAGCTCTGCTCAGATACAGACCAGTTCCATCATCTCTGTGTCCTGGGGGTGGAGCCGCCCCAGAGATCTGTAAAGCACTCCTTGCTCTTCCCTAATTATGATTAAATGGGTTAATCAGAGTCCTTAGTTCACGACACATCTTGTCATCGGTCCATGTGTGACCCAATATTTATTTATTAATTAGTCTGCATTCTGTAATAGACATTAAGGAAGCCACAACTCAAAATTAAAACAAAACCTTAACAATGACCTACTTATAATCATACATACCTCCACATCCCATTCTGCCGTCCCCACACTTGACATCCCATCATCCCAGTTACTATGTTGATTCATGTCCTTCCTTTCTTTTTCATGTACGTGCATAACAATTTGTGTGTATGTGTACATATATGTATGTATGTATATGTTCAGATGCATATAATTTTGTTGTTTTCAACTTTATAAAATGGTATCATGCAAAATGTACATTGGGAGGACTTCTGAGACTTCTCAGAATATTGCATGTTGCAGTAGTTTATTTTTTTTAGACATACTATATGCTATTCATTGTGGGAAGATACCACAATCTATTCATCTACTTTCCTGTTGACGGGTTTTAGGATTACGTCACGTTTTGTTATCATGTGTAGTATTCTTAAGAGCATTCGTCCTGTTGTAGATGTGCAAGAGTTTCTCTTGCAGTATACTGGAAATTAGAATTATCTGTCATAAAATAACGAATGCTTAACTTTAAGAGATAATAATAGACTGTCAAAGTAATTTTGTAACTTTACTCCCACAGCAATATAAAAGCAATCCTATGGTTCCACGTCTTTTTTTAACACTGGTTTGTTATTTTTAGCTAATTAAATGGGTATAAAATGGTATTTCTTTGGGGCTTTAATTTGCATTCCCTAAATCACTGTTAGTGTTGAACCTTATCTTCAGGCATTTATCAGTTACATCTTATTCTGAAATGCCTGTTCATGGCTTTTGCCTATTTTTATAACAAACTGTGCTGTTCTTATTGATTTATAGGAATTCTTTATGTGGTCTCAATACTATTCCTTTGTTAGTTGTGTGCATTGCAAATATCTTTCCCAGGTTTTTTTTTTTTTTTTTTTTTTTAAAGGCAGATTCTCTCGACATGGTTTAGGCTAGACTTGTACTCACTCTGTAGCCCAGGTTGGCCTTGAACTCATGATCCTCACCATGCCAGGCAATTCCTAGTTTTTAACTTGTCATTTTTTTCCTTTATGATAATTTTGGATGAAGAAGCATTCTTAATTTTAATATAGTCATATGTATGAGTCCTGTTTAGGGTCATCCTTTCTCAATGTTGTATCTAAACATTTTTACCTCAGGAGTTAAAAGATAATTCTATTCATTTTTTGCTAATAGTTAGAAAGTTCTGCTTTTGTATTTAAATCTTGAGTTTTCTAGACTTGATATTCGGCCTTAAAGTGAGATAGGGCCCTGTTGGTGTCTGTTTCCACTTCGATAACCTTTCCCTCTTTCCACTCCAGCTCAGTTTATTGAGCAGACTTAGTTCTCTTCACTGATCAGACATTCTACAATTTACCTAATCCAAAATTTTATATAGTCATGGCTCTGTTGATAAATGGATCCACTAATCAACTTGACTGTCTGCTGTTCATCTGTGTAACTTCTGATCATGGACATTTGGGCCATTAATTTTTAAGCTTTCTTGAGTTTCAGTGAAATTACATAGGTTTACAAAATTTTCTTGAAGCATCTCTTTTGATGAATTCCTTAGTTGTTATAGTCTAATCATATCTGACCTGCCTCAAGGCTCAGGTCAAATTTTACTTCCTCTAGGAAGCTTCTGTTCCCTGCTCACACTAGCACAGAACTGTAGGCTTAGCTTTACAACTCTCGGTATAACAAAGTGGAATAAACACAAGCTCTTTTTTTTTTTTTAAACACAAATTCTGAAGTCACAGAGATCCAGTTATATCTGAGCTTTGCCACTTAATAAGCTGTTTGACTTTAAGCATAACAAAATATATAGGTTTCAATCTTAAAAATGGAAAAGACAAAATCTAAATTTTAAGTTTTTGTGAAATTCCAGCCTGAGTTAACTGCATAAACCTACGTGATAGCAAGTCCTAGCATGTAGTAAATCAGTTATCTCCCTCCTTGCCTCCTTTCCTCCATTCCTTTCTTCTGTTCTTCTTGGTGAGGTCGTGACTCCAGGGTTAGGTTTTTCTTCAAATAGATATTGAAAATCTTTTCTACATAAAAGCAGCAAAATGTAGAGTAGGTTGACTTGACTGGTTTTCTTCTCTCCTCATCCTTATTTTTTCCTTGATGGAGGAAATGAAAACCTAGAAATGGATGAGAAATGCCCTTGTCCTGTAGTTAGTGTTACGGATTCCTTCATATTTGCCCGCTGGATCAGCTCTCCAAGTTGCTGGGCCTGGACTCTCACCAGATTAGCTCATTAACCTAAGAAAGACTTTCCTGTTGAAGATCACATTCATTAATTAGTTTTATTTTCAGCTCAATGCTACTGATTTTTCTACCAGAACTCCTTCTTTCCATGCTGTCTTATCTAAGGCAGTGAGAGAAGTTGTCTTGGCCAGAGCGCCAACTCTAATACGCTTACCTCTCTCTAAGGAACTGCCAGTGGTGGGGTGATCCTGGACCTCTCCCCCTGGAGAGATAAATGCTTCTCTGATGGACTGCAGGGTGTCTACAAATACACATACACATTTCATAGTTACAGTTGGAGAAACTGCTTTGATCCTGCTTGTTCTTCATCATGTATCACATCATGAGCTTCTAACACTTAACTCTCATTCCTGGTACAAAATGTGTTAGAAAAGTTAGAAAAGTAGAAGTAAGCACATATTCATTCACCAGGAGAAAGTAACCAAATTAGTAATTTAGCTAGGAACAGGGAAGATATGCCCATCAGTGTCTACATCCCCTACATCAGCTACTCCTGCATCCCACTGATCCAGTTGGGTTTTCAGCAAAATGGATTGTCAGTCAAGAGCCCTTAACAACAGCAAGAATTGAAATGCTCCATTTTCCACATCAGTGAGTATGTATAGTGTGTCAGAACTATTCCCCATAAACTCTCCTAGTACTTCCCTACCAATGGAAACATATGCAGTTCTTGATGAAAAATATCAATGCCTACGAATCTCTCACTTTAAAACTCAAAGGTTCTACTTCTGGAATCTCCAGATGCTCTAATAATTTGGTTTTATTCAACATCTGCAACCGCCTGATCCTCATGTTACAGATTTGGCCAGCTATCAACTCCTAGGCAGACCCAGAGTTCAGGGATGAGCTGTCCTCCTCTACTCCTCCGCAGATGGCTCCACTGCCTGGAATGATGCCCCAGAATTTATTGTGTCCATTGGAGATACTTTGCTGGGCTTCTGTTTTCTGGACTGAGCCCTGACTATATCTGTATCTTCTATAGAATCTCTTCAAATTTCTGACAATATTACACAGTCTGGACATAGCATTATTTAGGTAATCGATGGAGTTAATGAGTCTAGCATAGGTTATTTGCTTCATTTATTATAAAATTATTGATTTAATAACTAAATCTGGGTACATATCTTCAATTATTTCCTTAAGGCAAGTTCCTAGTAGAGGGAGTATTGATTCAAAGGTTAAGGCTTTTATTAAATTTTGTGAAAATGTCTTCCAAAAAGGCAATATAAATACAAAATTTCGCTAAAAGCATGTAAGTTCCATTTTCCCTACATTCTCAATAATCCCAGGGATTTCATTAAAAAAACAAGAAATAAAAACTATTCCAATATAAATGTTCAAAAGATTATGTTTTGATGAATCATTTTAAAATCGTAAGTTCCTGTCTAGTTACATGATGATATTTACCCATAGAATTTCTACCTAAAGTCATCTTTTATGTATCTTTTCCTTAAAGTTTGTTCATGTAGGTTTTTACGTTTCTTCATAAGTTTCTTCCTAAGTATGTTTCTCTTATTATTCTGGATCAGATCTATTAAAATTTTTTTGTATTTCTACTAATTAAAAATAATCCCTGTAGAGATAATCCCTGTAGGAGTCCCATATGAGCTTCTTTCCAGTGTGCAAATGGACATACACTTGTATCTCTCCATTCTTGTATCCCTCCAGAATTTTATGCTCTACACGAAAATCTGAAATTCTATTGGTTTCACTTGCAATAGATAACCAATACTTTCATGACAAAAGATTCAGCTACAGCATTCCTCTTGAAGACTGAAGACTGTGTTTTATTTTACCAACTTGCAGTTCTTCAGATTTTTCTATTTTCCTATTATACACAGTGCCATGATTAATATTTTTATAGCAAAAATCATTGCACACAGGCTTCATAATTTCCTAAGGAAAAATTTCTGAAAATTGAATTACTGTTTATATAGAGTAGATTATATATTTAAAGTTTAATATACACTCCTGCTAAATTGTCATTAATATACAGATTGCCACATTGCCCTAAAGAAAGTTGAACCAAATTTACATTTTCATGAGACTAACTAGCTCTCTGTGCCATTTTCAATTATCGGATAGCGTCCTGAAAGAAAATGAATCGCCAGTCAACAGGACACAAGTATATGGTTTTAGCTGGGACTTAATGGTTACAAAGAAAGTTGAAGAGTTGTAATAATTTTATTTATGATTTTTATTTCCTTTTTTGTGAAATACTCTTTCATTTATTTTGTCTATTTTAAAATTAAGTTCTTTGCTTTTTCTCTCTTATTCAGAAAAGCTTTTTTGTGCTTTAAGGACATTAATCCTTTATCATATATATTAGAAACAAATGCCTAGTATTTTGTACGTCATTTTATTTTATTTTGTCATTCAAAAATTTTATACTTTAAAAAAAATTTATTTTAATGGCATATTTTTGATACACATAACGATAACATTCATCATAGGGAATTTGTACCTGTACATGATATATCTTGCTGCTTCTTTAACTATTCAGATCTACTAATTTTTCCTTTATGGTTTTTGTATTATGTGCTATCCTTAAAACACCTTCCCAATCATAAGATTAATAAATTAATCTATGAATACATTTCTTTTAGTTTTTAAAATTTAAACATTTACTTGGGAAAAGGTGCATAGAAATCCACACTTGTTACCAAATCCTCCCAACATCACTTACTGAATGATGTAGGTTTCCCTCTCTGATTTGCAATACCACTTTCAAACTCTTGATTAAACACGGCAAATTGAGCACACACCTTTGTCTCTGCCTCCTCCTGAAAACCTAGGAGCGTACCATGAGCTTATGAAAATGCTTAACATGGAAAAAGGACATCACAGAAGAAAAGGAACTCAGCGGAAACCAAGACAATGTAGGAAGCAGAAGAAAACTTCAAAATAAAAGGAATGTCCTCAGAAAGGAAAGACAGTGCATTATAAAATAGGAGTATAATACGTCTGTGTTATGGTCTGGATACGAAATGGACCCTCAAAGACTCGTGAGTGGAAGGCTTTGTCCCCAGTGCAGCAAAGTTCAGAGCTGGAGCTTTGGGAAATGACTGGCTCATGCGGGCTCTGATCTCATCAGTAGATCAATCCATTGATACACTCATAACTGAAGGGACCACTGGCGGGGGGCAGAAACTGCAGGAGGTGGGGAGAGCCTAGTTGTGGGAAGTCGGTCATTAGTTCCGCGCATCCTCTGGCATATCTTGTTCCCAGCCCCTTTCTTCTCCCTCCACTTCTCGGTCACCATGAGGTAAGCAGGCTTCCACTGCTACCCCTCTGCCATGATATCTCTGCCTCTGCAAAAGCCTCAAACCAGCTGTCCATGGACTGAAATCTCTGAAACTATGAGCCAAGATAAATCTTTCCTCCATTAAGTTGTTTTTCCTTAGGTGTTTTTTCACAGCAACAGAAAGCTGATGGGGGTTGGAGGGAGAACAAAGTGTAACAGTCAGAAATTAAAATAGGATAGCAGAAATAAATAATGTTGGTAAAAAGATAGTAATGAAGCACTGAGAAAATCTCTCTGAAAAACAATAAAAAGACAGAAAATGGAAAACAGGAAAGAATGTTGGAAAACCACAGAAGGTTCAATATGTGATTAATAAAAGTTCTGGAAAGAATAAAGCAAATATTATAAGAATATCACCACAGAAATAACACAAGAAAATTACTCAAAATCGAAGGACGTGGATTTCCTATCAAATACCAGAAAACAGAATGAAAAAGAGCCACCCCAAAGTGCCCCAAAACACTGGGGATAAGAAGAGCTTAAAAAGCTTTCACCAGAAACTAAACAGAAAAAAGTCACATATAAAAGATCAGAAATGGGAATTGATTGGAGATCTCTCCAGCAATACTGGACACTAGAAGACATTTGAGCAGTGCCCTCAGATTTCTGAGGTAAAATTGTTTGCAAATTAGAATTTTGTACTCATCCTAACCATCACTTATTTTTGACAACAGAGTAAATATATTTTAGGAGGAAGCATGTTTTCAAAAATGCGTCTCCCCTTACACCTTCTTTTGAAGCCATCTAAGGATAAGTCCTAACAGCAAGTGGGGTTAACCAAAAGGAAACATAAAATTCAGGAAAGATTAAACGTAACATAGGAGAAAAGTGGAGCGATCTGTTGGGATTATGCAGTGATTCGTCCACATGACATCTGGGAAACACATATACTGTAGGAAAAACATCTATCTGGAGAGAAGCAAAAAAAATGGACAGTGTCAAGATAATGCCAAGAAAAAGAAAATGATACTCATAGAGCCAATCAATGGGTATGTTTGGTTATATCAAGTGAATATTCATAAGTTTAGTGAAGATTTTTGGGACTTAACTTGTGAAAGATTCATGGTAATGTAAACAAAAAGGGACAAAAATTATGTCCAAGCAGATGGGGGAATGTTATTACAAAATAAAAACATGTGGCCATAATCTATTACATGACTTTGTGAGAAATATTTAACTATTATAAGGTAAAATAGTAAATACTGATTTGATCAAGTATTTAGTCATTATATAGCGAGAACAGGAAATGACTCTGGATAAGGAGATAAATTTTCATATTTTAGAACTGGAAGTCCATAGATAGCATCTAAAATTAAAGAGTCAAGAAATAACAGTGTAAGCTTTTCATTTAGAAATATAAAATTAGATAGTAACAGCAACAACTAAAATAGTTGATGATGGCTTCTCCCGGGAGGTGGAAATTGTGGAGATGTGCAGGCCTGAGGAAATGGTTTTCATTTGATGCCTTAAGGTAGTATTTGAAATTCTAAATGAAGTACATAATTAAAAATTAAACATTAAATTTTTTTCTATATTAATTTTTCCTAAAACATCTTTTACAAGGTGTGAAGATGAGAAGCCTTGATCCTAATTCAGTTTTATACTTTACCAGCTGTGTGACTGTGGGTGACATAATCTGACTGACCTTCCCAGGTGGAGAAAAAACAGTACCTACCTCACAGCATTGTAATGAAAGAAAGTTAGTTAATGTGTGTAAAGCACTTAGTGTGTGGATAGAGGAAAGCAGCAAGTAAAGGCTGGCTACTGGAAATGGTTCAGATAAATGTCTCCCCCAGCCCTGTGTGTTAAAGGCTTAGTTGCCAGCCTGCAGAGCTGGTAGGAGGAGGTGGTAGTTTTAAGAGGTGGGGCCACCTGGAAGGAAGTGAGGTCACTGGGGGCGTGCCCTCCAAGAGGACTGTGGGACTCTGATCCTTCCTTTCTCTTTCAGCCTCTTGGCTTCCATGAGGTGGTTTCCTTTGCCTTGCGCTCCTGGGGTCCAACAGCAACAAGGCCAAGCAACCATGGACTGAAACCCCCAAACTCTGAGCCAAAACAAACCTTTCCTTTTCCTCCTATTTCTCCTCCTCCTCCAAATTTCTCATTGGTGGTACTTTGCTTATCTTTTTCACCTTTACCATTAGCCATTCCACTCTGCATTTCTTTCTTCTTTCCCTTCCTCAGAGACCAACAGTTCAGTATCTATTACTTTCACACAGTTTTAAAAATAGAGGAGGGAAGAAAAGAAAGGAAAAGGAAAGGCAAAGTAAGGAAAGAAAATCTGCCTCAGACAGTGATTTCAGGTTATCCCCAGTGACAACCTTCTTCCTTGTTCTAGACCAGGGCGCCTTACTCTTGCAAAGGCTCTGGGGTGGCAGAGGAGATAAGCAGCCTTCCTTCTCCAGGGCGGATGGATTCCCTCACCAGGAGGCTCCCTCTGCTCAGGTGCCAGAGAGCCACTGCAGATGGCTGAGGCCATTACTCACTGCCCTCGGGCCTCACAAGCAGCCCCCATTGTTCCCAAGATGAAGTACTCGGATCAGACTGTGACAAAGAGAGCTTCTCTGAGCACTAATTAGCCTCTGAGTAATTTCTAATTTAACTCCAGTTCCAGCCATATGTATGTACAGATGCAGTTTCTTTTACAATTCTCTTCTTCTTTTCCTCATCAGTCTTTTATGTTTTGCCACCTGCCCCCATTCTTATACCCTTTTCATTTTATTCATTACTTTCTTCCCATAAAACATTTTAGTGCCGGCCTGGCACGTCAAGGTTGGCAACTTTTGGGATCCTATAGAGCTTCCCACACTACTATGTGGGGCTTTTGGAGCACAGTCCCTAAAGTCAGTGTTAAAACCCAGAGTCGCTCTTTCTAAAGAGACAGAGCACAGGCACAGGTACAATGCAGGTAGGTACCTCCTGCCTCTCTTACCTTATAATTATTTTTAGTGTTTTTTCTTCTTTTGATTTAAAAATTATTTCCCCAAAGTTACGTACAAAGACACCTTTTTTATTGTCTTGGGTGTATCATCTCTGTCAAAGCCTGCTAGGTCCTTGCAGGTCCTTTCTGTCCTTTCTTCCTCTTCTTTTAGTATCAGAAGCCCTCTTGGGATATGGATTTTGGTAGATAATTGTAGTTGTCTTTCTATCTGGCTTAGCTATAGCTATATTGCCACAATTTTACGTTGGAAACTTCTGGTTCTTCTTTGTCTCTGTCCATTGGTTGACCCATTTCTTCCTTTTTTTCTCCCTACTCTCATTTCCAAAATCTTATTTCTCAAATTGCACAGCATATGCTAAGCACATCACCTTTCTCCTCTCGCTTGACATAATTTCAAGAAAACAGTGGTGTTGTGCCGCAGGCTCTTCTAGCAGGGTGGTCATTTTCTTTATCGAGAAATAGCATGGGGCCTTGAAAGTGATGGCTTCGGAGTCCCGTAGGCCAAGGTTAAAACCATGGTTCTACATCTCAGTAGCTGTGTAGCTTTGAAAAAGTTACTGAGTCTACCTAAACCTTGGTCTCCTGATCTTTAAAAATGGAGAGAACACATAGCTTGTAAAATTACTGCGAGATTGGCAGTCACTCCATACGTTACCTGGCCGTGATAAGTATACAGTAAAAGAAAATTACTTTTGTCTTGAGTCAGTCCAAACCCTAGTACTTTCACTTTTTTTTTTTGTTAAAGAATGTTTACCACTTTTTGAGTTTCAATTTCCTTATCTGTGAAATGAGGGGAAAAAGAGTCCTTATCTCGTAGGATTCCTAGAAAGACTATAGCAATTACCTAGGACACACATTCATGCTGTCCACAAATATTCCTTGTTTTATACCTTCTAAATACACGCATATCCTACTGCACATGGCAGAAGTTTACTTTTTTTTTGTACTGGTGATTGAATCTAAGGCCTTTGCATTGAGTTACATCCTCAGCACTTTTTATTTTGAGACAAAATCTTGACAAATAGCTAAGTTCTCCAGGTTAGGCTCCAATTTGTGATCCTTGTGCTTCCATCTCCCAGAGTGCTGAGATTACGGGCACCTGCCTCCACACCTAGATTTTTAAATTTTTTATTTTTTGTAGAATGACACTTCCAATAGTATAACAGGTTGAAGGCTTTACTTTAACAGAACATTTGTTTTGATATCTTGAGACACATCAGTTTCCTCCTTCTGATCAATGGAAATATGTTTCCATAAAATAGTACTTGTGATTTTTGATTTATACAGGGCATGTACGTACTTTTGTGCCTGGATACCATTCAAATAGGAAAGAAAGAAGGAAGAGAAGAAGGGAGGAAGGAGTGAGAAAGAGAACAATTTACTGAAAGTGGCATTTTCAGGCAATATGTAACACAACAGAGCTATAGAATGTCCCATTGTACGAAAGGAACATTTAGGCACTTTGATGAATTTATTTTTCACAGATAACTAGAAGGTAAATTCTGATCCTTATTCATTTTTTCAAGGACTTGGAAAATACTAAATAAAAGGAAACCAGGAAATTGGGAAACACATTACTCTGACTAGAACATAAACAGAAAATTGTTTTCCTTCTTGAAGGGCTCAAAGAAAACATGTTCTTAAAATGCAGACTGTGTTCTATTCTTTGTAATTCTGCACAAAAACTTCCATATCTGGTGAGCTAGAGGGTGGAGACTGAACTCTGGCCTGCCCTGATTTGAATCCAAACTTCGGCATTTACTATCAGCAATGCGTTTGACCTCTGTATCCCTTACTTCCCTTAGGCATGAGAAATGGACAGCCTTATTCTTCTCGCATACAGTTTTTAGTAGAAACAAGAACGTAATTGATATATGATACAGCGGTTAGCATAATGTCTTGCACAGAATAGATAATAAATGTCCGCACTCCCTCTCTTTTTCTTGTAGCTCTGTCCAACAGTGAGAACTTGATAATCATAGATGATCAATACCAGTAAATAACGGGGCCTGTTGGAAGAATGTATCCATAGAATTAATCTCATTTTCACTAGTATAAGTCAATTTGAGGAAATATCTGATGTTTAGAGCAGCAGAAATGCTTGAATTGTTTTAATGCATGATAGAACTTGATTTTAATTTTGATGAGCAAAATAAGAATTCTTGTGTCACGATTAGTATTGATCAAAATAACTGCTACTGTTGTTGATTTAGAATGAACCTCGTACTTGCCCTTTAAGGAAAGTATTTTGTACATTTTATAGGTGAGGAAACTAAGATTCTGAGTTGAAGGAGACTTCCTCAAGTGTACGCAGCTAGGGAGTAGGAGAATTTGAACATCATGGTAGAAGGATTTGAACATAGCTCTCCCCGTTCTGTGTTTGACATTTTTCTACTGTATATGACCGAGACCATTGCCACAGATGTGTCCATTATTTTGCACTTAGTATAACTGAGTCTGTAACAATTGTTGAAATTCTTATATTCTTATATTTTCTGGAAAACATCAACAACCCAGGAGTAAGGTAATTTCGTTTTCGTCTGGTGTTGTCAGGTTTGTTTGATGAAGTGTATCTAGGCAAGCGACTGGCATGTCCCTCCTTTGAATGTGACATTGTTGCCTTACTAGCACATGAGGCCAGCCCTGGCTGAGGTATCAAGACGACATATTTACTGACAAATCAGGGTTTTTTTTTTCTTTTAGAGTTTTGACACTTGCAAGAGGAAATAAGCTGACACTCAAAACGTACCTACAATATGACACTAATATCAAACAGAATCTCTCATTTATTATGATGCTGGAAGAGACAAATATTTTCATCTCCATTTATAGTTCATACATATATATCTACATATGGAGAGAGGGGAAAAAGGGAGAGAGAGAAGGGGAAAAAGAGAGAGAAAGAGGGAGAGAGACAGAGTTCGAAGGTTACAGATGCGCCTATGTAAATATATAGTTGGAAGGTTAAATCGATGCTGGTGAAATGAAGCGTTAGATTTCTTTGTTCTGAGTTGTTACTTACCTCGACAAGGAAAGCACTTACCACTTTTCCCAATGGCAGCTTGGCCCGCGCCAGGGTCAGGCTGTCTTTCAATTAGGCAATGCGCAAGCTGAGACGTTGAGTACAGCGGAAGTGTCTACAGCAGAACGCTCAGTGTGCGGGCTCTGAGGTGGGACTGGGAGGGGCGGGGAGAAAAGGTAGGCGGCGAAAATGCAAATTGTGTGGCATTCTGAAGATTTAGATTTTGAAATGATTTTTAATCGAGCTCAATAGAAGAGCCTCTCTCTGGGTGTCACCAAGATGCAGTCCATAAGTGACGTTCCCAGCCCTCTCGTCCCCAGTGCGATTCTATCGAACACAGGTTTAATGGACCTGAAAAAGAGACTTACTTGTTTGAAAAGTTGTGTGCAGGTTCTCGCCGTGGACAGGGTTTTGCTGGGCTGCTTTCTGCGCTCATTTCTGACAGTGGAATACTGTTGGGTCACCATGCTGTAAATGCTTTAGAAGTCACAGTTTGAGAGGCTGTTTTGGTAAGGAGAGAAAGTGTAAAACGTGGTTCAGGATTTCTTTCTACTGGGCTTGGTCATTCCAGGATTGAGTGGCGTTGAATACCGTGGAAGGATGCCCCGGCATCCGTGATCACCAGGGGCAAAATGGTATAAAGGGACGAGGTTTACCGGGCACAACTTCACCCCCCGTAGCATTCTGCAACCCACGAGGACCCTGCCTGAGGGGGTCAACCACAGCGATTGCTCAAGGAAAATGCCATCCGTGTGGATTCGAGGCTAAATGTTGTGTCTCTGTGGGCTGCAGTTTCATCATCTGTAAAATAAAAACAAGTCTTACCTCGTCCAAGTGCTGCACAGGCTTGTGGACTTCGGCAGTTCAAGGAAATATGGGCAACGATTTCCCACTGGTCACATTCTTCTCTTGTGGGACGTGAGAGAGAGGAAGGGGAAGTAAAAAGAATTAAGACATGTTATGTCTATATGCCAGGTCCCCCCAATGAGTATAATTTTTGTGCACTGAAAACATGTACTAATAAAAATTGAAAAGACTCATATTCTTCTCTTGTGGACTTCATAATATCTTGGTGGCCTAAAATCTTCCTTGGGTTCTCCATTTCTTGAATGTACAATGAAAGGGTTGGGCTAGATTACCTCTAACATCTTTCCTAACAATAATACTAAATAGCTTCACTTTCACCAACATCCTTGGGGAAAGGCAGCCTTGAGTCTATGAAGTATAGTACCATTTTTTGATTTTTCAGTTTTAGACATTATGTGACCTATCAATTGTGAAAGATAAAGTTTCAGTCAATTCCTGTATCCATCATCCTACCATCAGGAGTACATGACACTATTCATATTTCCATTCTTCCCATGTAAATATATCATTATCTATCTTGGGTAGATCTATCACCAGTACTTAAATTAATTAGCGCATATAAATACTAGTCACAGCTGAGCCACATAGAACATTACTATTTTTTCCTTTCTTGCCCAAGTATTTGTTTTCCTGAGGTTTAATGTTTTTCAACTTCCTACATTTTCTACTTTTATCACTGGTTCATACACAAGCTCTCTCAATATTTCTTGATACATTATGTTTACCAATTTTATCATCTCAAAACATCACTTTCAAAGCTTTCTTGCCTGTTTAGTCTTCACTTGGTTGCAAATCAACTTTCTGATATCACCCAAGGATTATTCTCTATCATATCTTGGGGATTTCTTTTATCTTTTTCTTATTGAATTCCTCATGACTTGGGCCCCATGTCTATATCCTTATGGGCTTATTTCCTTTTTTAAGAAAAAATGGAGCACTTTCTCCAGTAGCTTCCTGTGAGTGTATATATTTTGAGACCTTACATGTCCGAAAACCATAGTCTACCCTTCGACTGTGTTAATAGTTTAATCAGGTATGGAGTTTAAATTGTAAATAATTTTGGTTTATGATTTTGATGCTATTGCTCCAGAATTAGAGTAAAATGTCTGGGGTCATTCTAATCCTTTATATTCTCCTGATACTTCTTTTGTGAAGCTTTTACAATCTTCTTTTCCCCTCAGTGTTGTGAAGTTTTATGGCAATGTGCCTGGATCTGTTTTCATTTATTGTACTATGCTGGCATTAGGTTAGATGATCCTTATGTTCTCTTCCAAACCCAAGATGTAGCAAACCTCTTCTTGGTAGCTGTTTTTAACTTAATAGTTTAATGTTCCTCTTCTACAACACCAGAGACACTTTTATAACAGCTGTTATGGTGTCATTTTTGCGTATTTCTGTATCATATAACCTAACAGGCCCTATCATGGGAACTCAACTTGTGATCTTCTGGGAGCACGGACACAGAAAAAAAACTATGTAATAATGAGGTGAAAAATTAATAACAGGGATATTGAGTTCTTATAAAACACACCTCTACTTTAGAGATTTCACAACTTGCTATACATTTTGAAATTTTTTGTAATGAATAATTAGCAACCTGGATAAATGCTAGACTGCTACCTGTAACCACTCAAAAGGAGAGAAATAAAAATGCTTTGAGGTTCTCAAGGTTTCTAAAGACCCATCAGAACTCACCATTGCTTACTGTCAGAATGTTTATGATCAAGGAAAGGGAAAGGTTCTGGAGACATGCCCTCCTTTGACATTTACAGGAAGCTAAACATGAACACAAAGGGAGGTCCGTGTATCTGTTTGGTTTTTTTTTTCCGTGTATCCATTTCTAAGTATTTCAAAATTTATAACTTAAGATTTGAAAATGTTCAGCCACATGTACTCTAGCGTCATACTTTAACAAGTGTACTTTCATTAGGACTCAGAAAGCTGGGTTGCATGTGGAATTCTGAGATTTCTTAGAGTCTAGAAAGAGCTAGCCTTCTGCCTTCAACCATTAATTAACACCTTTCTCTTCTTACGTTCAACCAGTTCTGCCCCACCTTTGTGGCGCCCACCCTCACACACATGGACACATAGACATGACATCCACATGGCAGCCACAAGCTGCCCTTGGCTACCACTTAAGGAATTGGAAGCATCCCAGTGGCTCGGCCAACCCTTAGGAGGCCAGTCTTGGGTCAGAAGCCTGTGGTTACCCTGGGAAGAGAATGAGGAGCCATTGGGAAAGGAATGAAGAGCCAAAGGAAAGGAGGACAATATAGAAAGGAACTTGTCCTTGGCTCTCAAGGTGGGAATGTAGCCCCATGAACTCCGCAAGAGAAGGGCCAGAGAAGGTCCCCAAAAGCCGGCTCCAGGCTACAGTTCTCCCAATTAAGACTCCCAGGAAGTAAGAGAAACATGGCTGCAATTTTTGGCCACTTGACAGCAAACCTGTGAAGGAAATGCAGCTCATTCTGGACTGTTCCTTTGACCTCTAAGTCCTCACTCCAACTCCACGACTAATTCTATTAACCAAGAAGGAACTGCACAGGTTTGGCCCTTTTATTATTATTTTATATATATTTAAAAATGGTAGAACATGATAGCTTATGTTAGTCCAATCTCCATAATAAATCAGAATTTAAATGCCTCATGGTTTAAAACGAGGTCATTGCTGATGTTACCCTCCCCTTTTATGAAGCCTTGGGGGCTCACAAACCCAGATTTAAACTTGCTCATTTGAATATTAAAAACCAGTTCCTTTCCCCGGTTTTATATTGCTACTTCAAATTCCATGAGACAAGGAATAAGCGGTATGGTGAGAAAGCTTGGCCCATGAAGAACAGCCACCCAGGGCTTCAGGAGGGGTCCACAGGATGCCTTTGCTCTGGATGCATTGACCGATGAACCTAGAAACAGCTACATTTTGGGTTTCAAAAACTATAAATAAGTGATGTCTTTACAAAAACGAAAATTCTTCCTTTCTCACCCTTCTCATCTTACCCCAATTGCTTTTGTTTTGTTCCAATATTTATAAAGCACCTGTCATTACTTTCATTTCTTCTATTATTTTTGCAAGGCTACAGGAATGCAAAGGAGGAAAAAACCCAAAATAGGCAAGTGTTGGGGTGGTTTTCAAATAGGTGTTGCTCTTCAGTGCACAGTGTTTAGCTGTTATTCACCCTCTCTGGATCCCTACTCCATCTCCATCTTCACACAGTATATACTAAAACTGAGAGTAAATTGACCACTAATACTTTAGCTCACAGGATGAGATGTTAGGTCTAGAATGTTCTAACTGTCAGGTGAGTCAGCAAAGACGATGGGACAGCAGAAATATAGCCGGAGTATTTTATTTAAGTCACACTTCATCTTTCTAGCAGTTCAGATCTTGGCCTGGATCTTAGGATTGAATTCGCCTAGTTTCAACTTGGTATCGCATACTGATATTAATTTTCTCTTACTGTAGCTGCCATGCCCTTTACCTACTCATCTCTGTTTTCGCACCTACGTCAAACCCATTCACTGACTTGTCCCTGTCCTTTAATAGCCATTTTTGTTGAACAAGCTGAAGACATACTGCCCAGATTTATACTGGAGATAGAACACTCACCACCTCTAAATTAGAATAAGGAAATATTTTCTTCTCTCAGGTCATTATCTCTGGGGTCATTTGATGCCTGTCAAGTTTTGTTTCTTCCTCTAGAGTTTTGTAAAATTTCACATCACCCTTGTAAGGAGTTACTAGAAAACTCTAATACTTTCTTCAAAAGCAAATGTGGTGGTACCAACATATTGCTGTTGGCTTTGGTCTTTGATGGTCTTTTCTTGAGAAGCCCAGTACTTACTTCGGTGGAGCAGCTTTCCTCAGTGCTTTCTAGGGATGACTTCTTTTTGGAGTAGCCTCAAGAGTTAGTTCTTTATTGCTGTTTCCAAGCAGTTGAAGTTCTTTAAAAGAAGAAAAATGAACCCTGTTCAGGGTGCTCCAAGAAGGAATTTTATATACATATATCTCAAGCATGATATTACTTTGCCTGGTATTTCAGTTTTTCCATGAAGTTTGGACCAGCAAGACTTTTTCAATTCAGGAAAAAAAAAATTCATGAAGGCATTAACTATAGGACCACAAATAAAAATATTAAACAGAACATCTAGAATCTGATTTGCTCCTGCCCAAACAAGAATAAATGACCAGACAGAACAAAAATTACACTTTAAAGAGCTGTGGACACAAAGAAAGCTAAAAGAACTCTAGGAAAATGATTTTTTCCAAGGTGAGCAAGGAATGGGGGGTGGTCCACTCCTGGATGCAGGTCAAGGTCTGCAGGTAGAGGAGCAGGGGAGGGGGGATGCTGGGACAGGAAGGGATGCCAAGCAGAAATATCTCAAGACCCAGCCATCTCCCAACTTGGAAATCTTGTGATGGAGAAGCTGCATGATTCTATGGACTCGCTGCCTTTAAGTCTCATGTTCGCTCAGTGTTGGTATGTTGCCTTCTTGCCAGCCTGGGTCATTACGATTGGTGGTTTCAGAGTCTCCAAGCCCTTCAGTCTCACTATCTCTTGATTTCCAGGACTAACAGTCTCATGGATTCTGGCCCCTGAACACTCCTAGAGAAAGAGGCTGGAACTTAGCTTGAAAGAGAAAGAACTGAGATCCCCCAAAGTTACAACCAGATGTCTGATCTACTGGATTTCTGAAGCACTTAAAGATTTCAGCTCCAGTGTAATCCATGAGTGAGGGGCAGGGTTGAAAAGCATAGGCCAACCTCTTTAAATTCCTTGTGTCCAAATTCCAATTCCCCGCCGGAGGAGCTGAATATGTCAACTTCTCCCAGAACAGTCTGGCTCTTGATTGGCTCAGATTTATCAGTCCATCACCCAAGGTGCACATACCCATTATTTCTGTCTCTACCGTTTTTTAGATCCGTTTAAAAAATTATGAGATAGGCAATAAAGCAGGAGGATATAATACAGATTAAGAGAAAATCAGTGAGTAGTAAACAAAACCAAGAATCCAGGTATTTGAATTATCAAAGTCCTTAAAACAGCTATTATTAAATATGCCAAATATATTAATGATGTTTTTTGATATTTTTCTGTATTTTACTCCTCCAGATTTTATAAGCCCCACAACTCATTGTCAATTATTTTTCCTTTAAATAATAAGTTATGTTTTAAAGAACTGTAAAAAGAAAATTTTTCTTTTATATTAAAGACACATGTTTAAAAACATCTCTTTTTTTTGCTGAAAAAAGACGGATTATATGGACCAAGAAATGGGGCATTTATGGAAAAATTTGGAAACAGTAAAAAAAAAAAAGCCAAATGAAAATCCAGGATTTGTGAAAAGAAGAATCTGAAATGAGAATTTTACTGGATGAGATTAATAGCAGCTTGAACAAAAGAGAATAAAGAGACAAAGAGCTTGAAGAAAGGTGGTTTAAAATCATTCAAATGAAAGCGCAGCAAAAACAGCAAGTTTTTTTTTGTGTCTGCTTTAAATTTTATTTTATTTTAATGGTACGTTTTCGATGTACATAGTGATAACATTCCTCGTAGGGGATTTGTACCTGTACGTGACATATCTTGTTGCTGCTTTTTTTCCCATTCCCCTCCCCTGTTTTTTTAAAGAAGGGAACCTCGGCAACCAAATGATTCTTAGGGCTGCAAATAAAATGAGTGTCTAGAGTTCCAGAAAGAGAGAAAATGGGGCAGAAAAGGTAATTGAAGACTATCAACTAAAGTTTTTCCAAATTTGAATAAAAAGTGGTATGTAGAAATCCAGGAAGTTCATAAATCCAGGAAGTTCATGAACTCAGGTGGGATAAATACAAAGGAAACTACTGGTGGCACATCTTGGTCCAACAACCAAAGAGCAAAAATAAAGAGAAAACCATAAAACATCCAGGCAGCAGAGACACATGGCACATGGGAAAGCAGCGACCGCCCGCTTCTCACACAAGACCATGGAAGGCATCTTCAAGTCACCGGAGATGCAGCCTCTCACCAAAAGAAATGCTGTGGGATGCTTTTCAGGCCTCAGGGAAATTAAATCATTTGGGAATCTGCATATAGAGGAACATATGAAGAATACCATAAATAGGAAATATGTGGTTGAATATAAAAGACAAAATTTTCCTTTTAAAAATTCTGTGAAACTCAGCTTACTATTTAAAGGAAATAATAATATATTATGGGTTTATCAAGTCTGAAAAGAAAGAAATAGATCCCAATACTATCAAGAGAACAAGAGTGTACATTTTAAGTTATATTGTTACAATATTTTTACAAAATAGATCTGCATTAATTCAAAGCAGACCGTGGCAAGTTAAGGACGGAGATTATAATCTCTAAAATAACCGCTACTACAAAAAAATAGACAAACGGCTAGAGATAGAAAGCTAGTAGGAGAGAGGCAGAAAGGAATACTAAAACATGCCTGATTCACCCCAAAGAAGACATGAAGGGGCAGGAAAAGGAATGAACAACAGACGGAGCAAATAAAACAAATTAGAACAACTGTACATTAAAACCTAACCATATTGATAATTACACTAAAATGCTCCAATTAAAAGAAAAATATTGTCAGGTTGACTGAAGAAGCAAGACCCCACTATATATTGTGTACATGAGACACATTTTAAATATAAAGACAGAGACTGTTGAAAGTAAGAGGTATGAAGGGATATAGGTCCAAATGCCAAGAATAAGAAAATCAGTTTGAACATCAGATAAAGCACACTTAAAGTCAAGGAGAAGTCCCAGGGATAATGGGGTGAGAAAAGACAGTCCTTGCATGACTGCACAAATACAACAAAAACGATTAAACTTCATACTGCACACACTGAAATTGCATTCTTTAAATGAGTGAGTCATGTGGTTTATGACATATCTCAAAAAAACTGCTCCAAAAGAGGAAAAGTAACCCGCAAGTCAACTGAACTGATTCCTACTCACTAACCCACAATGCCGGGCTTCCCCCTCCCACAGTGGTATAAATGATTGTCTGATAAATTGTAATTTTACAATTGTACAATTTTAAACTGTAATTTTATTTTTATACCCCAATTATATTTTATTTTACAGTGTATTAGGACATGTCTGCACTACACAATGATGACATTTATCGTGGAGTGTTTGTACACGTACACAATGCACCTGAATTCTTTTTGTCCTCTTCCCCTCCCGTCCCTCCCTGTTCCCTCCACTCTTGTTCCCTTTCCCATTTGAAAAAACTCTATTTCCATTTTTTTCTTTGATTCTTTTTAAAATCCCCATTTCCTTCCTTCCTTCCATCTCTTGTTCCTTTTCCTATTTGAAAAAGATCTTACTACTTCCTATTATCTATCCTTTAGTTTGCTTTTTATTTACATTTTGGGTTTCTCATATAAGAGAAACCATGTGATATTTCAACTTGTGTGTCTGACTTATTTCACTTAACGTTATAGTCTTGAGGTGCATCCATTCACCTACAAATACCTCAAGTTTATCCTTCTTTATGGCAGAGTAGTACTCCACTGTATATGAACACTACTACATTTTGTTTATCCATTCATTTGTTAATGGAGATATAGGCTGTTTCCAAGATCTAGCTATTATAAATTGTGCTGCTATAAACATGAGTATGTACATATCATTGTGCTATTTGGGCTCCGTGACCCACACCCAGATTAACGAACTACCCCAGGTACCAGCACCTGTGACTGGGGCTCATCTCCTGAGCTGCTCGTGTGACGTTTTTAAGTACTTAATAAATAATTATGAAAAGCCAAACAATGTATTAGAGATGAGAGAATAACTGAAGGCATGAAGGAATGAGTAGATGAAGTAGTTGATAGTAACTGCTCTTGAGTGTTTCACATGTATACTCTTCTGTCAGGTCTTAGTATCTGCCCTGAATGTGCCAACAATGGTGAGTATCTGCGTGGGAGAAACAACCATCCAGGTTTAAGCCATTCGATCTGGGGCTTGGGGTTTGAGGCTCTTGGCCCCCACTAGAAATCCTGTGGCAATTAGTAGAATGGACAAAGTAAAAATAGAAGCCAGGTGAAATGCTTATACTTCACTAGACTCACTATATAAATTATTAATCTTCCCTGGTACTACATTTTCTTCTTATATGTTTGAATGGGAATACAATGATGGAAGCAGACCATAAATTTGTATTTCCATTGTTCCAATATAATTTATAGAACTAACATTTATTATACATTTCTATTATAAAATAAATATATGTCCATTGTATAAAATTTGCAAAATCCACAGAAATGTGAAGATAAAATTAAAACCATTTATAAGGTCCTATTGGGAACAGAAATCTACCAATTTACTGGTAGGTATTCTTTTAGAATAGTTTTCTAAGCATGGGATAATAGAGTCTTCTAACTTGTCTTTCTCTTAATATCTTTGGCACATTCTCTATGTAATTAAGTACTCTAAATATGATGTCACTTTTGGTGGCTGTGGTTTACTCCATCATATCCGCATAGCATGTAGTCGATTTATGGCTGTTATTCATTAGCTTGTTTTGAACATTTTATAATTATAATAACTCTATGATAAATAGCCCTGGACCCAAAGGTTTTGCACCTTTCTGCTTCTATTTTTGTAAATTCTAGTTATGGAATTGTTGAGTCAAAGAATGCTTCCAGACTCTGATCTTTCACACGCATTGCCATAGCTTGGCAGGAAGAGTTTTATTTTGTTTGGTCCTCTTGTACACTCCCAAAAATGTTGTATGAAATTTTTTCTTTCCCTATTTCCCTTTTGCCAGTTTTATGCATAAAACATTTTACCCCATGGTTGCTTAATTTAGACTAATCTAAGTACTTGTTTGCTATACTTCCTCCTATATTATAAGCCATTCATATTTCTCTTCTTGCCACTCAGTGTATATCCTTTGTCCCTTTCTGTATCAATGATTGTAGGAGCTATGAGTAAAGATACTAATCATTTATCATATACTACAATAATATTTTCACAGGTTTTATATGCCTGCAGATTTCATTTGTATTGATTTTTTTATATGTAGGATCGTCATTTCATGTGGTTGGAAATATTCTTTTCTTTTATCAGCTTGGCCTATATATGCATACAGATTAGTATGCTTTCTTATGTTCTTTTAATTTCATTTTAAATATTTTAACCTTTGATTCTATAGTGCAGATGTTGTGAGATAAGATTACAAATTTGTTTTTTTTTTCCCAAATAACGAACCTACCTAAGGTACCTTTGCTACTACTATTATTGAATATTCCTTTCTCCGGACAATTAAAAATATTACTTTTATCCTGTATTAAATTCTTACACATACCATTGTACACATTAGATTTTTTATTTTGTTTCATTTATCTGTTTATCCATGGGGCTATTTTTCATTGTGGTAGAATCATAATGTGTATAAATATTTACTTATGTAATTCCACTCTTATTATCATTCTTTTTCTAAGATTTATTGACTCTTCTCATCTATTTATTTTTCCAGATAAATTTTAAAAATAATTTTCTCAAGTTCCAAAAAAGTCCTTTTAGGATTTATTGGAATCTCATTAAGATTCATAAATGAAATAGTGGCTGACAACTCGTAAAATCTTGTCTATTTGTTGAGTAACATGATTTTATTCTGATTTTTCTTTAGTCCTAAGTCTTTTTGTGCACCCAGAAATTTTTTTAAAAATTTTTGTGTCTAGAAATATCATTTTGTTATAGCCATCTGAGTTGAAATCTTATTTCATTGGATTTTTAACAGTGTATCTTTAGTAGTAAGTATATATTGGAATGCTGTCCCGCCCTTTAGCATGGTAAGCTTCTTTTATATTAAAATCTTCCATTACATCCTTGTGAGTTGTAAAACTTTGTCAACATAAGTTATGTGTATTCCAAATAGTCTATAAGATATGCTGTGGATGATACCTTGTTTTCTAATTTATTTTCAATTGAAATTACTGATATAGAAGAATACTATAGAAATCTGGCTGAAGTCTTGTTAGTCCTTACGGCTCCTGCTAGCTTTTTTTGTATGGACGATCAGCAAAATAATGATAATTTTGATTTTTCTTCTCATCTTCAACTTTTTACATTCAATATTGTTAAAAAACAGCAGTAATGGGGAAAACGCTTATATTATTCCTGATCTTAGAGGGAATGTGTTCCTAAGATTTTTCATTGAGTGTGGTGTTTGCTTTAGGATTTTATCAAGTTAAGGAAATTCTTTCTTATTCCCAGTTCTCTAGAAGACTCATAAGAAATCACAAATAAATAGCTTAATTTAACTTTATGAGCTTAACTTTAACTCTGTTTCTGCCCTTAATGTGGTAAATCACACTAATAGACTGCCTGACATTAAATCACTCTTATTTCTTAAGATAAGCCTTATTGATCAGGATGTACACGTCGAGTATAATTAACTAATATTTTCTTTAGAATATGTGCATGTAGGCGCATATGTGAAATTGTTTATCATGTCTTTTTCTACTTCCTCTTACCACCCCCACTTTATTTTGTTAGTATTATCTCGAATTTTTAATTCCAGGTTGTAATGGATATTTGATAAATCTGTAGTGCTTCATTTATATTATGCTATTTTATCCTGAATTTATTTCTTTTCTTGCTGGAACACTTTCTCAAGAGTGTTTATAAAGAGCTATTTGTAACAGATCATTTTATGCATAAAATATCTTTATTACATGCTTATATCGAAAAGGATATTTCTGTTGATATAAAATAAATTCCAAGCTTTAAGATAATTTTATTCAACATTTTGAAAATATTTCTCCATTGACATCTGCCTTTGGTGCTGCAATTTAGAAGTCTCATGTCAAACTGATTCTCATTTCTTATTTGGTGATCTCCTTCTTTTTTCTGGAAACCTCTGGAAATATCCTTTTAGTTTTAAGGATTTTAAAATTTAAAGTGTTCTCGTACAGTGGTGGGGAGAAGTTTATGATTATTCTGTATTCTTCTTAATGGGAAAATTTTATTTTTTGAAATCTGGTAATTTTACTTGTTTATTTAACCATTTCCTCCCAAATGTGTTAGCTTTTTTGCTTTTTTCTCTCTCCTTCTGGCATTTCTAAATATATGTTTTTGGTTTTCTTAGTACTTTCTTGGTGTCTTCTGGGAGTTTTAAAATATGATCTTAAAATGGTTACATATTTCCATTTAAGCTGTTAACTGAATATTTTCTTTCAATTTTATTTTCCATACTTAATGGATCTAGATAATTTTTCTTCACACTTCTTCCTCTTTCTGTGTTGAAAGCAACCTTCCTTTATATTCTTCTTTCATGTTTTAATGACCTCTCTCACCTCATTCATGACATCTAACAAATATATTGAAATTCTCCTTGTGTTCCTCCATTTTCTCTTTGTTTGTCTTAATTTGTTCGTCTAGACTTCTTTATGAATATTGTGAAGATGTCTTGTTATTGTCTGCCAGTCTCACAGTTTCTATCTTAGTTCGTGATACAAACCCCAAGGGTGGGTTAGAGCTCAGGTCCCAGTTTGCACCCCCTCCTGGGGAGAAATCTTCAGCCCCACTGTTCTTATCTGTGGTTTTCTGTGTCCTGGAGCAGCCTTGTCAGGAGCTGTTATGCCCTGGCTGTTGAAATGTGGGTAGGTGGCCAGGTAGGAGCACTCATGGGCAAGCCCTGGTGAACTTCACTCTGTTCTGCATATGCTGATGTATGACCTTGGTTTTAATCTCTCTCCCTCTCTCTCTGTATTAGCCTATTTTTTTGTTACTATAACAAATTACCTGAGGCTGGCCTTTTGAAAAAGGTTTCTTGAGCTCACAGTTTGGGATGTTCAAGGGCATCAGCTCTGCTTTGGTGAGGATCTTGTGGTGATGGTGCTACTGCAGTGTGACAAATCTCATCGTGATGGGAATGCATGGGGAGCGACAGATCACATAACCAGGCAAGAAGCCAGAGAGCCATTCAGGGCTTGCAGCAGACTCTCACAAGAACTCACTCTGGGGAGGACAACCTTAATCCTATCTGTGAGTAGCACCCAAGGACCTCACCTTAAGCTTCACCTCTTAAAGGTCCTACCACCTCTCTGAAGACCAACCTTCCAACATGCTAATCTTTGGGAACTTCCTCAAACCATGTCCCAACCCTAGCCCTCATCATTGCCTAGGCTGTTGCTCAACTGACGCTACTGTGTCTGGTATGATAGGTGACATTTGGCCTCACAACAAAAAAGATACCAGCCTCAGAGGAATAAAATGCAGACTAAAAAAAACTCTCCATCGTCACACCCAGCCTGCTTTTCCTGTGGATGCACGTACTCACCCAGACCCTAATTGCTAGTGTCATCTTTACAATCAAGGAACAATATATACTTGAACTATATTTATTAATTGTTTAAAATTTTGACATAGTGCTCATAAATGAGTTGGTGTTACATGCTCTTTTCTTGGTTTATTTTTGTTCAGATTTGGTCAATTTTCTATTAATCCTATAAAATTAGTCGTATGATTTCCTCCATTTGCTGACCTTATTTATACAAAAAATATTTGTTTCTTGAAGGTGTGGAATAATTAGGACATAAAACCATCAAGTTGGTCGTTTCTTTATGTATATGAAAAGAAAATTGTTATTACTAGTTAAATTACTTTAAAGGATACTGACAAGTTTTTGATTTCTTGAGATAATTTTGAGAACTTAGATTTTTCTAGAAATTTAGTTACTTCATCTGCTTCAACATTTATTGGTAAAAGTTATTCATAATATTTTTATGATTTTAAAAATACTCTACCACATATGTGGCCATCCTTCTATATATTATTACTCTAGTGATCTTTTCCTTGATATATATATATATATATATACCCCAATATATCACGATCCATGGTTCATAACACTAAGAACTATGTATCTATACCTACATATCTTTATACAGATATAAATTGGTATGGTGTACAGTATATCTATATCTATAATTGGCGTATATATAGATATCTTGTACTTAATATCTAATATAGAATGAACACTTAAGAGCTTAACTGAATTATCACCAAAAAGATATGTCTCTTTGTGGACTCCTTCCTTACTACACCTTCCTGTCTATCTTCTTCCTGGAAATAATCTCTAATCTGAATCTTATGTTTAGAATTCTTCTGCTTTTGATTTTTTAAATTCATATATATGGATGTCTCTAAAATACATTATTTGATCTTGCTTGATTTTGGCCTATATAAAAAGAGTCTCTTACCATAAATATTCTTTGAGACTTGCTTTTTCACACAATATTTGACAATTCATCCAGGCCATTATGTGCACTTGCAGTTTTTTCATTTTCTTTGCTATGAAATATTCCATTGTATGAATATACACAATTTCACTTTTTCCTCTCAGTGGACATGTAGGCTATTTCCAATTTTTTGGTAGCATGAATAATACCGTTATGTTTTCTTACATACTCCTTGAGATCACATGTACTAAACATTTTCATAGTGTATATCTAAGAGTCAAATCACTGTGTTGTGGGGTATAAGAATTTTATATAGTAATGCCAAGTTGTTTTTTTTTTTTTTGCCAAGTTTTTTTTTAAAGTGACTATCAATTTATATCAGCAGTGGTCAAACACAGGAGACCCAATTGACATATATTTTGGCCAAAAGTCAATATAATTAGATATCTTCAATTTTTACAAATAAAATCAGTGGAAAAATTGGCAGTTTATTTTGTCTGGATTTGAATTTCTCTGATTACTAATGTGATTGGGAATTTCCCTTCATTTTATTTATTCATTATTACAGATATTTCTCATTTAACAACCCACTTGTTTAATGACTGTTTATAGAGTCTCAATGTCTTTTTTTGTAGAAGTACACTTTGTTTATACAGTTCTGTAATTTTTTTCTGATTGCACTGTAGAGTATAGTGGTGTAGTTTTATGTTCTGTTACTTACAGTACTGCATGTAAGAGTTATGCAAATAAAAACAAAGTAATCAAATTGGGGTTTCCCTTGATCATTTTTTTTGCTGAACATTGCAATGTACGTACTACATATGATTCCTCATTTAGCGACCAATTCCTTTAATGACCTGGTCGGGGAGTGGAACTTGGTCATTAAATGAGGAATATCTGTACTTCCTCTTCTGTGGAACTCAGAAAATCTATTTTTCAATGGGATTGTTTGTTTCTAATTGACTTATGAAAATTTTAAAAATATATTCTCAATATTTTTTGTCATATGAATATTTTTGCCAGCTTATAACTTGATTTTGGACTTTTTAAAATGTGTCTTTTTTCTGAGCAAAAGTTTAAAAATTCTTCACGTAGTTGAAACAGTTGATCTTTTCTGAGTTTAGTGCTTTTAGTGTACTGTTTAAGAAAGCCTTGGCACAGGCCAGAAAGAAATTTAAATACACTTTTCTCTAAAAGTTTTAAAGGTCCCCTTTTGACATTTATATTCTTAAAATGCATTTCTCTATTTCTTGTACACTCCAGTTGCAGAAGTTTTATTTTGTTTACTTTGCTCAATTTTGATGCATGCTTATAAACCAAGCAGTGAAGTCTTTCTTCAATGTGGGAAAATTCTCAGCTGCTGTTCTAAAAAATGTTGCCTCTTTTTCCTTTCCTATATTTTCTCCTTCAAGAACAACCATCTAATGGGCATCAGAAGCCCTATATTAATGTCTGTCAACAGCTTTCTTTCTTAAGTTATCTCCATTTCTTTATGTACACTTTAGAGAAAACATTTTACTACTTTCTTCCAATTCACTAATTCTATATCAAGAGATTATCTTATCACTAAATATATTAGACTGACAACTATATCTTCAACTTCATGATTTCAGCATTTTAAAATATTCACTTATCATTTTTACATTTCTGTTTTATTTCACAACTTTGTTATTTGTGGATATAATTCCTTCATTAACCTCTTTGAAATCCCTAAACATACTTATTTTGAAGTCTATTTCAGATCATTCTTCTATTTTATCTTTATCTGTAGTGGATTCATAATCTAATTGTTGATTTTGTTAGCCTTTCCTCTATCTTTTGCTTTATGTGAAATGTGTATTTTTGAGCTCGTTTTCCATGGATGACTATTTTTCTCTTATTGTCTTTTCTTGGGCTCACTCTCCATTTAGTGATTTTGAAATGATTGTCCTTAGGATTCCAGGAACCCAGAACCCCACCCTGGACTGGTAATGTAGGATCACGTTCTGCAGTGAAATTGGGCCTGTCATGTCTTCCTTTACCAGGCTGGCTGGTGGTCTTGCTTCTTTTCCTGTCTTACAGCCCTGGCTCTTGTCCTTTGCCTTTCCTATCCCAGAAGGTATTTGCTAACAACTTTTCAGAAGCCTGAAAACCAACTCTAAAGTACATTTATTCTCTAACTTCTTAAGTGTTTAAGTGAAATATTA
>PVJO010020110.1:0-32774 GCA_004026905.1 Hystrix cristata | reverse complement strand
GTGCCTTACACATACAAGCTTACAAAGAAATTTAATTTATAAATAGGCACACTAAGAGATCAGCAACATTGCATACAATAAAATGGAAAAATTATGAAAATATATTGTAATAAACTTATATGAATGTGATCTCTCTTTTCTAAAAATCTCTCGATTCCTCATTGCAGTGTGATAAAATTGTCGACTGCTATTGACCAGGAGTAATTAAAACTACAATAAGAAGAACTGGGAATGGCTTCTACTCTATATGAAGCAAACTGGTAACTCAACAATTAGCAAACCAAGAGAGATGGATTACAAAAAGGTATGAACAGGATTATGTATGATGGATATACTCATTTTCTTGAGAGTAGTGATAGTTCCATTGGTGTATACGTATATAAAACTTAATCACATTATACACATCATAGACTTGTAGTTTATTATACATTAATTACATCACAATAAAACTGGAAGTAAGTATTTTACTGAAGTGTTTTAAAATTTATTGAATTTGAAGTCCATTGTGTCTTTGAGAAAAAAACTCAACATTACCTTTACCAATAAAAAAGCTTCACATTCTTTGACTGTATTTAAATGCATATATTCTAATTATAAAATACTTAATACTTTTAATAAATGATCTTACCTTACTTACAAACTCCTGGTCTGAACACTATGTCTATATTCAGACTCACTATCTATGGCAGGTACTATACTAGCCTTAGTGATATTGTGGTCGGTAATTGAACATGATCTTGCCCTAGAGGAGATAACTGTGCTAATAGGGGAGATGAATGTAGAACATCAACTGTAACGAGCACTATAGAAGAGATGTACTGTGTGAATCTGAGTCTACAACAGAGTTCTTGGACTCTAAATGAAAATCAGAGGAGCCAGCCTGGAAGGAGCGAAGCTCGAATTGACATCTGAAGGATAAATAAGAATTTTTTTCTTCTTTGTAAGAGAAAAAAAATTTTTGTCTATGTCCTGTACTCTCAATAACTACTTTGAAGTTAGTGATACACAGTGTATTAACTCTTGGTATTCATTTTTTGTTTTGTTATGAAATTTTTTTTATGAAATAAAAAGCATAGGTGAAAAGAAGGAAGTGACTCTAACATGCGGCATAGAGTAAGAAAAGAAATGTGGACAGGAGGAATACGGGAATTACAAGGAAATGAAAGAGTGTAGAGTAGCCAGAGTACCAGGGTGAAAGGAGTGCCTGGGGGGAAACATGAAAAGGCCCAACTTCTCACTTTCACCAGACAATTTAAGGAGGGAGAATGCACGTGTGAGTTAGAACTTCAGCTGTAATGTGAAGGGTGAGTGGAGAGGGATGATAGATGCTTAGAACAGTACAGTAGGAGGTGGAGGGAAAGAAACATATAGAAGAAATTTCAGAAGTTAGCAGTGAGTCACGCACAGAGCAGAAAAGAACAGAGAGCTATCGAGGGTGAGTTCTGAGCTTCTGGGTTGCAGGATGCAGGTGACCTCTCAGTAAGGGTTCTACCATCGGCCCGACAGTACAGCAGAGGAACTATGCTTATTTTCATCACTAAATGCGTCAAGTATAAATTTCCCCAGGCCCTTGATGTCCTCCACAATATCGCTGGAAGAGTTAGGAAGAATGTGCCCCTCTTGGGTGGATACATGCCACAGCAGATGGATTCTATCTCTACCCCTTGGCTACTCATCTGTATTTAATCCATAGCTGTTTGACCCCAGTTCCTTCCCAAGCCATGACCTCGGACCTCTTCATCACCTACATCCTACTCCCTCTCTACTCGTCCCCCAAACAGGCAAGTGTCTGTATATTATTGGGCAGCTGTATCGCAAGTTCCAGATTCTTCCCACTTCAAAGAAAGAAATGGATGAAGCAGACCAAAAGCAGTGTCGAATTTTATTCAAAATGGCAAACAAAGGGAGAAACTGGCTCCACAGAGTGAGTTTGATCCAAACAGAGAAAGAGTGAGGAAAAAAAAGGAAACAATAACAACGAAAGAAAGCAAAAATATGTGCTGCACCTAACGGACAAGATTTGGGCTATTATAAAAAAAAAAAAAAACGTGAGGACGCTGGTGCGTCACGCACAGACACGGCCTCCCCTGCAGCGCGAGCTCAGGCCCTCTGGACAGTGCAGTCACAAGACAGCGATTCTGCCTGGTGCTGCCTTTATTTATCTTGTCCAAGTTCTGGAGGAAACTCATGAGAACTTCTCCGTCTGGGTCCCGAGAGGCTGCTCTTGGGTTCTTCGGGAGGCCAGGTCAGGTCCACGCCTCCCACCTTCCCAGCCAGCCCTTGCCACACCCTGCTCCTACCTCATTTACACCCTTGGAACTTTGGAAATTGATTCCTCCACATCCTTGTTTTTAATCTAAAACTTGATGCACCTTCTAGGCACTTCTTTCTTGTGGCCTTCTCCTCTCCTGCTGTGCCTGGTTATCTTGTCCTATTCATGTGCCTAAGAGTCAGGGCTCTCACTGCCACTGTTAGATCCTTACCCTCCATGCTCTTTACAGAAAGAACTGTGTGCATTTCACCATCACTGGATGTGTATATGAATGCTGAACTCGGACTGTTCATTCAGATGCAAGCTCTCTGCCTCTTATTAGACCTTCACCAAGTTGTTGGATCTCTCTCTGCTTCTGTGTTTTTATTAGTTTTTGTTTATTCAGGTATTTATTTATTTTGGCTTTTTGAGATGGGGTCTTGCTATGTTGCTCAGACTGAACTTGGACTCATATATACCCCAGGCTGGCCTGGAGCTCATGGTGATCCTGCTGCCTCAGCCTCCCAAATGCTGGGATTATAAGCGTGTGCCACCATGCCAGGCTCTTTTTATTTTTTAATTGAATAAGAAATGCTACCTAATTCGTGGTATTATTGACAATATTAATTAAATAGCATTTAACAAGCACTTAAACTAGTGCTTCGCATGTTATAAGTTATAGATATGTTAGGTAATATTACTATTACTAATTTTCTATAAATTATCTTCCTTTGCTTTTTCACCAAAACTCAAGAAATATCCCAATTCACTGGATACTTTGTCATTTGAACTGTGGCCTTGCATCATGCCAGCTGACATCAGTACCACATGACCAATAATTTCAGAAACCATGATCTGCCATACTCTTATTTCTAAAGCCCTATCTCTGACTATATCAGTAGTATCATAATTAATTTCCAAACCACTAATTCAAGCATTCTATTTTCTCAAGATGGCCTCCATCCAACTGTATATTAAAATGTTGTTCTTCTGTCTTTCAACTACATGGAAAATCCCATGGAAAATCCCATTAGTGACACTTAAAAGCTAACCCCGACCTCACCAAAACCTTAACTTGATGCTAACACTGAAGCCTTAATATTGGGTGTGCCCTAACCCTAAACCTAACTCTGTCCTTAAACCTAAGCCTAAGGCAAAGTTTTTGGGCTCCTTATACTTAAATTTAAAGCCAATGCATTTTGCTAGACTAGCCATACTCTGAGCTAACTAACACTAAGACTTATCATAAACATAACCCTAATTATTGGTGAGCCCTAACTTTACATGTAAAGGCTAAATTTTGGGGGCCCTTACTGTAATAATACAGACAAAGTGTTTTGGTGCCTTAACACTAACCCTGAGCCTCAAATTCACCCTAAAACTGATCCTAATCCTGAATCCAAAGTATTGGTGTGCCCTAACCCTATCCCTAAAATTCAACCTGACCCTAAGCCTAACTTTAAATTGTCTGGTACCCTAACTCTAACACTAAAAACAACGTATTTAATCCTCACACTAACCCGAACTTTAACCCTAACACTGACACCAAATTCTTTTGTCCACTACTCCTAATCCTGACCGTAACTCTGACATTTGTTGCGCCCTCAACATAACACTAAAACCAAAGTATTTCGGTGCCCTTAACTTAACCCTAAACCTCACCTTAACATTACCCTAACCCTAACCCCAAAGACAAACTATCAGTATGCACTACCCTTCACCCTAAGACTAACACTAATGTAATGCTAACTCTAAACTCTGATATGCCCTAACCCTAACACTAAAGCCGAAGTATTTTGGTGCCTTGAAGCTAATCCTCACCCTCACCATATCCTTAACCCTTTTGCTAACACTGAAGCCATAATATTGGTGTGCCTTAACCTTAACCTTAATACTAATCATAAACCTAAATGCAATGCAAATTTTGGGGTTCCCTAAATTTAAATTTAAAGCCAAAGTGGTTTGCTGCACTAATCAAACACTAAGCCTCACACTAAAACTAAACTTAGTGTAAGCACAATCCCAATTTTTGGGATGGCCTAACTTTATACCTAAAGACAAATTTTGGGCAGTCCTGATCCTAACACTAAAACCAAAGTGATACGATGCCCTAAACTTAACCCTAAACCTCACCCTGACACTAACCCTAACCCTAACTGGCGGATGCGTTGACAATAGTTGCACAGAATCTCTGGTTCAATTTTCCAAGTGGTTTCCTCACTTAACCCAAAAGATTCTTTGATCACTATGTAATTTTGAACTGAACATATTTAATTTCCACTACATTTCAACATAATGACTGATCCATATTCTAAGTCGTCTTTATGGTAAAAAGAGAGTGTTAACTTCTCCTAAGATATGTGGAAACAGAAGAGTTATGATACATTTGTTCAAGACACTCAACTAGTAATCCCCTTTAAAGATACTCAAAGTGCTTGATGCACATTTACCATTCTCAGCACAAGAGTTGAGAAAGAAAAAGTACTGTGAATTGTATTTGAAAGGTAAGGAAACCTAATGACAAAAACTTACTTGATTCATCCAAAAATGCATAAAAACCAACTGGTGAACTCAAAAAGAGTCCCATTTCCCACATTCTTAGACTTTTCTACTTGTAGTTTTTCCAAGAATTATACTTCCTTTCACTAAATTTGTCATTAAAAGTGATTACTTTAAAAAAAATTTCTATTACATAACACTGAAGGAGCTATTATATTTTTGAATCTTTTGCTCTTGACTATAAGAGAAGTTCCACAAGAGAAATTCTTCCATATAAGAAATTCCTCTTTGCATCTAAACAATTATTATTACATTAATAATCATTGTTGTTATTAATTGATCATTCATTATTAAATATCTATTCTTAGTGTTTCTAATATATTTCCTTTGTATGTTTACCAATGAGTTTTATCAAGTAATTCTCACTCTATGCACAAACGTAAATCACTTCATCTGTACCCCAGAGCTTTACCAGCCAGGCAGTTTTTTAGTCAAGTACTGCAGTTAACTCCAAATAATAAACACCTGCTTAATAGGGACTCCAACACATTGTACTTTAAGTTCTTTCACAGAAAAGGTCCAGGGATAGACATGCACAGGTTGCTTCTTATTTCCCCGCTGTATCATTTTTTTAATGACTGCTTCCAATTATTTGTACACCCCACGCATAAAGAAAAAAAAAGGAAAGGAAGTAATTAGCAGACACTGGGCACAATGGTCTCACTTGGACAATGTTAGCTGTCAATTTGATACTTTTTTTTTAAAATTCACAAGCAGTCAAAGGAAAAGTGGAATCAAAGGGGTATTAAATGAATAAATGCACGGTTTCTGCTCAAAATGTGAGGGTGTGTCACAAATCAACAAAAGCCCACGCATCACAGGCTCAATGGTGTGAAAATTCCATGCACTTTAGAAGAGTCCTTGGCTCCCCTGCTGAAGATAGGCCTCCTAGGAAATTGATTCCCTCTGAACCATTTCACTGGACTTAGTTATCCAGGCCCAGAGGCCACAGCAGTTATGGTCCAAGCAGGCCTGGCTATTGCTCCCTCTGGAAGCAGACATTGGCATAGTACACAGGATGCTGCTTTTTCTGGATTTGAATAATGCAATAGCTTTGAGGTCAGAGAGGCTTCATCCAGATTTCAAAGGAATGCCTGAGGAACCAGGTAAGACTCTCCTGAGAGGGCAGAATGTGCAGATTTTTAAAGTAAACCAGAGATGCATTGGAGGCCCCAGGAAGTTGGAATTGCCAGAAACATGGAATTTTTGCCAAGAAAAGTCTCAGACAACAAGCAGAGCCAGATCAAGAGAAAGGCCCTGTAGGCTTCAACCAGCAATGCTAGAGGAGTGTGGCTATCCTAGGTCTTTGGAATTTGCATTTCATACCATGCACCCTGGATGCTGGACATGGAGCTACAGGACATAATGTCTGCTCTAATAGATTTCAGTTTTATTTTGGTTACATTTTTTATTTCCCTATTTCCTCTTTTTGAATGGGAATATTTACCCTGTGCTGCTCATATCTTGGGATTACATACCTGGTGTGTTTTTGTTTTTGTTTTTGTTTTTACAAAGATTCACAGCTAAGTGTTTGCTTGGGTCTCAGAAGAGAATTTCACTTGGACTTTTGAGAAATGCTGATACTGTTGAGGATTCAGGAAAGAGATTGTTGCATTTTCATTTGTACTCAAAACACTTGTATTAGGAAGAATAATTCACTTAATATTATGTTTCTTTGGAGAGTAAGTATGGTTTAAGGAGATGTGTCTGAGTGTCAAGTTGACAAGGGGTGGATTGTGATGCTTAATCTTAATTGCGTCAACTTGACTGACTCGGGGGCCACCAAGAAAATTAGTAAAGCACATTTCTCTAGTTCTTTGTCCCTTTTTTCTGGCTCTGTTTCTGAGCTCTGTTTTTGTGCTATCATGAACTAAGCAACTTTGCTTTTCCATGCTCTTCTGCTATGATGTTTCTGCCTTGTAGCCAGCCAGCCATGCACTGAATCGCTTGAAACCATGAGCAAAACTGTACCTCTCCCATAAATTGTAGGTGCTGGGTGTTGTGTCCCAGCTATAGAAAAGCTGACCATGCAAGGAGATATCAACGTGATGTCAGATGTGAGAACAGCTGGTCTTGATGACCCACTTCAGGTCTCTTTCAAATCTGTGATTAAGTGGGATTTACTGAGGTTGGAAGTATTAAAATTTTTATTTTCCTTATATAATCGTTGGGTGACAGTGGTCAATGTTTGATTGCTAGTCTAAAGTACTTAAGATTAGTCCAGTAAAGTTTTGTTTTGTTTTGCTTTTTGTGCTCAGGATCGAATTCTGGACCTTGCATTTGTAAGGCAAGCACTCTAACCATTGAGCTAAATCCCCAGCTCTCCAGTAAAATTTTTATATGAATTTAAATTTAAAGCCTTGTATGACTAGTTGATCCTCTTAAGCATATCGTTATGTGAAGATTTCATAGTATCAGTAATTTTTCTGACAATGAAAGTTGGGATGGATCAGCTGGCCAGAAGCAGTATCACAGGATGTTATGTGTAATCTTAAGGGAAATCTCATTTTGAAATAAGGAAGAAAAGAGCAGAAATTATATACTTGAAATAAGAAAGTCTAGGGCAGATGGCAAAATTTTCTACTCATGACACTTTTACTAAAGAGATGTATATTGACCCAAAACAGCAAAAATTAAGTTTAATATAAATACTGAGCATTGTAGTATTCTTTATAATTATGACAAAGTAGAAACAATTTTGTATCCTACGTGAGGTCAGTTAAAATTATTCAAATACTATCAACTGATTGCATGACTTCATATAGAAATTAAAAACGATAACCCAGAAAACTTATGAGAAACATTATAAATAAAAATCAAGAAAATGTTTTGTGAGATATTATATAATGAAACAAAAATCAGAATACATACAAACTAGTAGTATTGTAATTTTAATATAACACAATAGCTAGAGATTAGATCTAGAGGTGTAGCTATGAGAGCATACTTAATATTTTCTATAGTAGTTTACAGTATGTTCAACATCTATTACAAAGGAAAAAATATAACAGTGGCTCTAGTAAGATAAATAATTTTTCTTTCTTGTGAAAAACATTCCTAAAGAACATAGTCTTGGGCTAGTAAATCAACACCATAGTATAACTGAGAATCCAGTTTTCTCTCATTCTGTTTCATCATCCAAAGAGCATACCTTCCATTCTTAAGGTCAGCTCTTGCCCCAAAACTGCATCTAGAGCTTCAATTAGTCTATGTCCCAAAAAACAAAAGAGAAATTGAGGAAGAAGAAATATTATATCTTTAAAGAGACAGCTGGGAAGTTCCAAGAAATACTTCCATTTATATGTCATTAGCCACACCTTTTTCACAGGACCACATCTAGCTATCAGTGAGGGTGGGAGATATAATCTTTCAGGGGGCACATGACCATCCCATCAATTGAGGATTCTGCTGCTGAGGAAGAGTGAATAAGTGGTAGTAGGAGAACACAAATGTACTGCACCACCCCATCAAGGGCATTCTAGGTATTTTGCATAAATCAGCCTTCTATCATAGAAAGGTGCAGAAGCTCAGTAGTCATGAAAGGTGTAGGGAGACTAACACATAGTTTCTAGTCATAACCCTTGAAGTATCTTGGGAGACAGAACCTGAACCTAGCTCAGTATCTGTGTGCAGACATCTGTACATTTGTTTCCTGGATAGAAGATGGAAAGGAATCTAGGAAAGTAGCTCAGACTGGACAAAGTAATTGGGCACTGTTGTAGGTGATTTCAGAAAGAAGGAGTAACTGTACCAAAGTGTATGCTGACTTAGCATCCGCTCATACCAGAATCTTTGTGAGTTTTAATAAGAAGAAAATTGGGGAGAGTGCAGAAAGGACCGTGTAGCTCTCAGCTCAGTATTTAGAGACCCAGTTGTGGGCCTGGTGACTTGATATGTTAATACCCTGCTCATAGTCCCTGTGTTAATCACTTTTCTGCACTAAAACACAATACCTCACACCCATGACTTAAAAGAAGATGGGTTTATTCTGGCTCGCATTTTGTACAGGATTCAGTCCACATGTGGTGGGCTTCAAGGCAGAACGGTATGTTGGAAGAGCCAGGAAAGAGGAAAGCTGCTCACCCTTGGATCCAGGAAGTACAAAGATAGTCAAGGGTGGAGCTGGGGAGGAAGAGAAAGCCTTCCAGGCCACGCCCCCAGTACCCTTCCTCTTCTGACCAGACCCCACCTCCTCACAGCAAGTCAGCTATGAGCTCCTGTACTCCACTCACCTGCCAAAGCCCTGCCTATGAGTGCAGGGGGCTCCTGGGGAACATCTAGATATAAATCATAACAGTCTTTCACCCTTGACCCTGACTTTCAGTTGCCACAAACTGTACTTCTTGGCCTAAAGATGTTCTCTTGCCTCCAAAATGTAGCAGTTCAGAAATGCTAGGGAATTAATAATGCCTTCTGGCACAGCCTTCCATTTGTGACTCACTGGAGTTTCTGCAGACATACTGCAGTTTCTTCTCTGCAGGTGGAACGTCTCTGAGGATGTGCTGTTCACCACCTTCTGGAACTTTCCATTGGCTGATGCTCAAATCGCTCACGGTGACTGCTGACTGAAGAGCACACACTATGTTCCAGGGCCTTCTCTTCCGGTCTGATTCTTGTTTCCTCACCAGTTGTTACGGAGTGAACACCTGTAATCCCAGGTATTCCAGAGGCTGAGGCAGGAAAACGGCAAGTTCTAGACTGGTGTGGCCACCTACTGAGACCTTGTTGCAAAATAAAATAAAATAGGCAGGGGATTTAGCTCTGCGCTACGTGAAGTGCTTGCTTAGCAATGAGGTTCGCTTCTGTTTTCATTTCCCAATATAAAAAAAAATTGTATTATTATACTAAATATTAGGTAAATACAATTCCAGCAGCTCTTGACATTTACTGTTGGCTAACAAAGTCTAACCAAGGATAGCAATACAGGCTCTTATGGCTTTGTACGACTTTATATGCTTTTTTTTTTTTTTTTTACATTTTTAAAAAACTTTCATTTTAGTGATACATTCTAGATGTACATAATGATAACATTCAAGCAGCTTTATATAATTCTTATATAGTTAGTTAAACTGATATGCTCATGAGGCAAAATTATTTCATTGCCTATGTGAATTAAATCTTAATTTCTGTATGGACATAGTTTTATGCTGCTACATTTAAAACATAAAATAAAACAAATCGTTAATTGAAAGTAAACTACCTATTTTATTGAACTATAGATTTGCTAGTCAAATGTGTTAGTGGCAATTTGTCATCCCCATAGAGGCAATTATAGGTATTTTAGACAAACTAAGAGAAACATGTGCCACTAGAAGTTTTTTTTTATTTTTATAAATTTTATTTATAATGTTGAAAATAGATCTAATAGTAATATGTTTTATTCAAAAATAAAATATATCTACAATTGTAAATGTCTAATTTATATTTCCATGGTAATATTTTCAAACAAATTATATTCTCATAAGAATTTTATTTTCAATTGTTTAGGAGGATGTAATTGGGACCCAAGAAAAAGAAAAATGCATATTATTCATTGACATCCAGAGCTCTGCATAGACTACTGCATGGCTGGAAGAAAGAAAAAAAAAATGACTTGAGAGAAATGCCATATCACTATAGCACTAGATGCATAAAAGGGCTGAAGGTTTACATTTTGGCATTCATGTATACTATTCAGAGAATTAATTTTATCAGTAACCCTTAATATTAGTGATGGAAAGAAATTCAGCATGAATTCCAGTTGTATCAACTGAAATAAATAGTAGTAGATTAGTAAATCTCTGTGTACACTATGAATGCTATTAGTCTTATTATATTTGTACAGTTAGATTTTATTGCCTTTTAAAAACATAGAATTATTCCCAGATTCTAGGCTGATGGATGTCTATATTTCTCACAGTGTTATTTCTGACCTGTTCATAACGAAACTCACACCAATCCCCTTCTGGTATAGGCATGAGAACGATAGGCTCACTCTTAATCCATTTTGTGCCATGGCCATTGAATTCATCCAAGTGGACTTCCTGTAAGCTCTAAAACTCAAATTCAACAATGTGGGTCATAGTTTAAGATATGAGCCAGAGCTTAATTAACATTAAGCTGATATGAATACTGAAGATTGACAAGTGACTCAGAAATGTCTATTGAACTGTAGCTTGAAAACTAATCCTTCCAGAACAGAAGATTTTCATGTAAAACATCTTTTCCCATTATCTATTTCTAAATCATCATGTGTAAAAAAAAAGCTGAATATGTTCTTCAGTCTCCCAACCTCCCATGAATATTATTCATCTCTATGCAGTATAGATGATTAAATGTCAAAATGCTTAAGGTAAATTAATTTCCATCCATCCCCACTTCTACATATTTTGGAAAATAATGTTATTCAGAGAAATTGAGTAATGAAGCATTAATTCAATTGAAGCCTGCCTTAAGATCTATATAATATATTTTTCTGAATGTAGTGTTATTCAGAGAGGATTTTATCAAAAATTTTAATCATTCTTCCCTTTCATTATGTTTTTCTAATACATGGAAAGTAGGCTACAATAAAATGGTTTCATAAGATAATGTATTTGCTTTAAATCGGTGACATTTCCTCATACTTTTTTATTCATTGCACTACTTTAAATAAACAAAGTCTCATTTCTTACTCATTTTATATTACTCAAATCCAAATGAAATAAGAGGAGTTTATTACTTCCTTAAAGCAAAGGCTATTCTATTATAAATTGAAATTCAGTATTTTGTACAAGTAAATTCAAAAATGTAAAGTGTAAAGTCAAAATACGTTATTTGCTTGCACTATTATATATCAGAATAAGAATAAGCTATATTTTAAGTAACTCACAATAGATTCAGACACCTCATCTTCAGCTCTTCCTATTAATAACTCTTGTTACTGATGGTGAGAAATAAATCATGTGCCAGATTTAGGACGAAAACATCTCTGTAAGAATATTGACATACAGTATTTTAGAAAGCATTTATTATAATTATACCAAGAAAATACACTTCAAGAACATAATATGAACACTGTGCTATGGAAGTAAATATAATGTGAATAATTACAGACAATAAAAGTGAAGCATAATCGGACATACATAAAACAAACATACAAAACAAATATTTGAGTATCAAAGATGTCCAGTGTTCCATCTTTTCAATACAAATATTCCACATCATTTAAGTTAGTCATTTTAAATTAAGTAGATTTTATAGTTTACATGTAGGTATTTGGTACTATGATGTTAAAAAATGTTCAGGGTAAAATACTAGCTCAACTTTAGAATCAAGATAATTTTGAAACCGTGGAACTCAAAATGCCAGTTTCTTCTGAAAACAGAAGGAAGGCATACTGATGAATTTTGCTTTTGATTATAAGTCATGATAGGGAAAATTGGGAGAAAAATCAAAACATTCTTGCTTGTTCCATTCAAATTTGATTTTTAGAAAATTCTTGCTCTCATCTGACTATTCAGGTCATGTAGTCATAGCTTTGAATTAATGCTGCTGCAAACAAATCTTGTACCAGCTTTTGTCATTTTTTTCTCTTGGGTACATGCTTTAATCAATATCTCATGACTAAATAACAAGCTGATATATGTAAGTTTACTGCAAACTTTATTATTTTATTATTCACCAAAATTGAAAAGCAAAATCCAGATAGTAGAACAAAAACATTATCTTTCTACACCCTGCAATACTCAAATCAATAATTTATTATTAGAGTAATCATATATGTACATTAACTAGTTTCAACTAGAAGGATAATAGTAGCGTTTCCATTGTTATTGAAAAATCCATAGAGACTTTCACAGGTTACTTCCACAAATAATTACCTAACTACAAGAACTTGTGAACACTCAAATATTTCAGTTACTTTGCTACTTTTAGTTTCTTTTTTGGTCCTGATCTACTTTGTATTCTCATAACCTTGTATATCATAAGAAAAAAAAAAAAACACTCTTCTCAAAATCAGGGAGTTTGAAATAAAGTTCCAGTATCAAGTTTGTAGCCTGTTGCTCAGGACCAAGGTTACTAGAAAGTGAATAATGTTTGTATTCTAACAGCTTTACTTACAAAATACTAAATCCATACCCCAGTTCAGAACTAAGTCAATACCCAAGATCACAAACAGGTTTGTGGTGGAAGAAGAAAGCTTGAGGGTGGCCCTCCAAATGATTTTGCTAGAACCATTTACGCCCTTCCATGCCACTTCCTTTCAGTTCTCTTCTCTCAGTAGCACCCTCACCCCTTCTACTCCTGAAAGTGTTTTATGAAAATGTATGAGGCCAAGAATGTGGCTACTTCTTGCCCTCCTCTTATCCTTCCTACTTCCTCCTCTTTATTCCCTTCCCACCATCCCCACAGGGGGAAAAAAAAATTCTGGACTAGTTTGAACAAGGAGGAGTACTTACTAAGGCTCCTCGAAAATTAAACCAAGTTCTGTTAGGATGCAATCCCAATATTTCATAATTGAGGTGGAAAATATGCATTCCAAGTCAGTAAGCCTCACATCTCTGGTGAGTCGCGATGCTCTGAAAAATTATGGCATGGCACAGTTGGAAGAGCTGTGTATCATTGACTTGAAGATTCACCATGTTCTTGGAAAGCCACTACTGCAGTGTTTCTGGTGCATTAATTTGGGTTTACATGTAGCAAAACACAAGTAAAAATTTTAATATGACTTGATAAGAATTTGGGTATTTACTACATAGAAGTACAATAAGAAAACTCAGAGCTATGTTACTTGATAGCTATGCCCTCTAATACGTATAAAACATCCTTACCTCAAATACGGCTTTCATTAAATAAAAGTAGTATCAGTTGGTTGAGTCTATGTTGTTTGCTATTCACTAGTCACACGAAGCCGGAACACATCTGTTATGGGAATGATGAATTAGGGATGATGCAGTGTCTGGTGCCTTCTGACTTGATGTCATCAAATCATTCATCTAAGGAAGCATGAATAAACCTAGAAATCCAGGTTTATTAGTAACCTCTGGGGATTTCACCGCAGATCATCAGGTTTGAATTTCCCGTGAAGGTTTCTTACAAGGAGTTTCTGTAGGCCATTTTTAAATGTTTAGTGTTCACTTAATTATCGTTGCACAGCTCATTTTATTGTTTGCTCAATCCAAAGTACTCTTCTCTGGTAGTACCTTTTTCTCTGGTTACCTGCTTCTCTTTAGAATAGATTTTATCTGTATCTTTGCCTAAATTTCTTGTTGAAGAGGCTTGTGTCTATGTCTGAATAAATAAATGTTGGATATATATCTCACAATGCAATTTAAATTGATTTTGTTAAAACCCAGTTTGTAAAATATCTAGGTGGTTGAAGTAATTAAGCAATGATATTTGACACCTATGCTTAGCATATTGATTTTTAGATGAAAAGATAAAAATTACCTGCTTGAGCTATTGCTTTGGCAAAAATATAAACCATCTGATACTCATTTTAGCAGTGTATAAATCGTGGCAGCATACATAAATCAAAGCAATGTTTTCAATTTAAGACTCCAAGAGCCAAGATAGATAAGCTGATCTTAAAAGATTCAAATAAATGAGGGAAACAGATGTCAGAGACTTTGTATTTCAGAGTATTTTTTTTCCCCTGTGTAGGAATGTTAATTTCTCCTATTGGTCATAAAGTCCTAAGAAAGCAAAAAATTGCACACTATACCTTGTCAGATTAAATTCCCCATCACCTGGAATTAAAGCGCAAAGAAGCAGAGATGAAATGAGAATGGTACTGGTTGAACGCGTGATCTGAAACACTATATTGCAGTGTCTCGTTTAAAATGCTCAAGAATGTAGACCTGCTTCCTGTCAGTTTCCTCTGAGAACTATGTAATCATGTGCTCTAAAAAACTAAATACAAGCACACTGTGTGTTACAAAGTACTTTCCTTTGCTGCATCATAAATGCACTAGTATGTCTTCAATTTGAGATGGCAATTATAGTATGCTGAAAAAAACTATTGGCGTATAGGAGGGGAAATGGCGTCCTAATACTGATTTTTCCACAGTATTAAGCATAGTCCTCAGACAAATCACTTAACATCTCTTTGATTCCTCTGTCCCCAAAATTAGTATAATAAAACCTCTGTCGACCGATTCAGATAGTTTTGAGAGTTAAGTATTTAAGTGTTTTGAGAAAGTAAGATCTAGTCACAAATTTTATTTTTAATATGAAATCAATTTTGTGGTTTCAGAGGAGGATAAACACTGGCCACATTGAGTGTGAAGTGGCCTTGGGGGACAGCCAGTTATGTGGTCTGGAGCTCGGGAAAGAAGACTGCATGAAATACAGCTTTTCAGGCCCGTAATGTCCCTCCAGTAGTTGAAGCCATCAGAGTGGCCATCAGAGTGGGTATAATGTTGAAACAAGAATGTAGACGTGCAATCCTAGCACATTCATCATGCAAAGAAAACAGTATATGCAACTATTTATTATGAAATATAATATCACAGAAAGTTGGATAGACAGTACAGAGAGGTCCATGTGCAGATCACTTAGTTTCTTCAAGTGATTATAGTTTTCCAACTATAGTGCAATATCAAAACCAGGGTATTGACAATAAGTACAATGAATATGTACAAGTCCACATCAGTTTAGCACACATGTGTATTTGTGTATCTACATCACAGTCAAGATAGGAATCAGGGCAGGGGGCTTCCACCTAGATTGCAAAGGAAGACTTAGGAATCCAAGAAAGAGCCCTTGAGAGGGACGTGCACAAAGCTACAGGAACGAAGCTGAAATTACACTGGAGACCCAAGGAATCTGCAGGTGCTAGAAATGTGGAATGTCTGCTGAGGAAAGCTGCAGGCTACGAATGGAGCCAGCCCAAGGGAGAGCTCTTGTGGACTGTGTTATAATTTACATCTAGATGTCCCCCAAAGCCTCATGTGCTCATAGGTGGGGTTTTGGGGAGGTGATTGGATCATGAGGATGTGATCATGGGGATGGATTACTCTCCATTGATGAATAGGATGTTGGGAAGTGAAGCCTGGGTGAAGGGGAAGGGTCACTGGTGTTGTGGCCTGGAAGGGTACATTTCCTTCCATCCTGATCTCTCTCTGCTTCCCATTACCATGTCGTGAGTTTCTTCTCCTCTGCTACACCTTTCTGCTGCACAATCTTGCCTCAGAGGTATGTGACTATAGTCTGAAACCTCTACAAACTGAACCAGAAACAAACAAACAAAAACCTCTTTTCTCCTTGAATTTGATGGCATTGGGTATTGTGTCTTAGTGACAAAGAAAGTAACTAAGGCAGGCTGCGACCAGAAAGGCCATAGAATTGTGGGACCTAAGCCCTCTAGAATTCATGTTTTAGCACTGTGTACCCAGATGCCAGATATGGAGCTACGGGACTTAATATTTACCTTCTGAGTTTCAGTTTTGCTTTGGTCTGATATTTTTTTCATTCCCCTTTGGAATGGGAATGTATGCCCATGCCTTTGTACTTTAGGGTTATGTAATTTATTTTAGATTTTTACAGAGATTCACAACTATGCATTTTTCTTGGGTCTCAGAAGACACTTAGACTTGGAACTTCAAAAAATCCCAGAACTGCTGAGACTTTGGGAAAGGTATTGTTGCTTCCAGTTGTATGCAAGATAACTGTATTATGTTAGGTGGAAATGTGAACTTGTTGTCATCTTTATTTGGTGAATAAATATGGTTAAACATGACATGGCGTGGAATGTGGTAGTTGGCATGGGGTGTCTGTTTGATTGGTTTTGAGAACCATCCAGGAAATTGGTGACGCACACTTCTAGGTGTATCACAGAGGTGGGGTGGGTCACAGAGGTGGAACCTTGGATACTGTATCTAACCTCTTGCTGCTCCCTCTATAAAACTGTTTCCCTACTCTGCTTCCTGGTCACCATGAACTAAGCTTTGCTCTCCTGCATCCTTCTGCCATGATGTTTCTTCTTGAAGCCATCTGGCAATGGACTGAATTCCCTTAAAACACAAGCCAAATTAAAACTCCTTTTCAAAATTTCTGCATGTTTAATGTTTTGTGCAGCAACAGAAAAGCTAACTAATACACAAAGCTAGTGCAGAGATTTTTAGATTACTTAGCATGATGGGCTGCAAATCTCTGAGGACTAGTGAAACTTTCTGTTAGCTAGGATCTCCAGCATCCACATCCAGAAAGTTTGCTGGAAACCTCTTTCATCTTTACTTCTGCAAATGGGAGAGAACTCTTCTCTTATCTATGGAACCAGGGTGGCAAATGCTAGGTATTTTGTTTCTCTGCTTCTATTGCAGTTCAGACCTCTAAATCATAAATAATTTCAGTTTCTCTCTTGCTGAATTTCAGTGCCTTCCTACAATCACTGACTTCAAAATGCAACTAAACACCTGTTACTTCGGTATTTCTTTGTGGAGGGCAAGATGAGCCCTGAGTATCTCTATTCTGCCACCTTGAATTGCTGAATATTTCTCAACAAGTATTATTTTGAAGAAATATAGGTCAGCATGCTCAAAGAGAGATGTAATCCTAGTGAGTGATTTCACCCGCTTATTTTAGAAGTGACTTCAAGCCCACTGAGGAATGAACGCCTGAAGCATAGACTGTGACTGATGGTCACATGGGTATCTAACAAGAAACAAATGAGGCTTTTTTTGTTTTTAAAAACCATATTACAGTGCTATCCTTTTCATCCGTATTTATACCTTTGGTTTCTCATGCCAGAGAAACAATGCAGTATTTACTCATGTGTGTCTGATTTATTTCAATTAGGCATATGTTCCCAAGGTGCATCCATTTACCCAGAAATGTCTGAAGTTTATCCTTTTTCATGGCAGAGTAGTACTACATTGTATAAAAAACCACATCTTCTTTAGCCATTCTCCAATTTTGAAAGGTAAGGAAAATATTCAAATAAGCAGGAGTGCTATGGAGGAGAGTGAAGGAAAGAAAGGAAGGGGAAAGAAAAAGAGAAAAATGAGGAAAATGTAAATAGAGCTATTGTAATTAAGAAGAGGAAGAGGAGTTGAAGTGAGGGGTAGGGAAGGAAAAAAAAACAAGATTTATCATGTACAGGTACAAATTAACTATGATGAATACAATTGTTATATATATCTAAAATATACCAATAAATCTCCTTGTTTAAAAAAATTAGCTATGAAAAGTGCTATCCTTCTAGATATATTGCTAGATTACAAAACATTAAAAGAAATATAAAGAAATGAAGAAAATGTACCCACAGATTTGGTTGGGAAAATAATTATGTTTGGACTAATTTCCTATAAAACTACATTTTCTGCATAAGAATAATAACTACAGTGCTCAGAACCCTAGTGAAACAGTGATTAGTTTAGGAGAATGTAACTCAGTGGTATAGTGTTTGCCTATCATGGTCAAGGTCCTGGATTACATTCCTGGGACCACAAAAAATTTTTTTTTCTTATTTTAAAATTTGAAATACTAGGGATTCCAAAGTTTCTATTAGGAGTGCAATTTTTTAGTAAATTTAACAAAAAGATAAACTATGACACGAAGTATAGATTCAGACAAGTGTAAAAATATAGTACTACGATGAAAAAACACCAGCTCTTTCTATTTTCATAACACACACACACTCTTCCTTTCAAGCACAACTAAACCAGTTCCAGAATAATAGACTGTATCGGGAGAGTTGGCAACTATTGGGAGAGTTGGCAACTAAAGAGGAAATAGGAACAAAAGAGGTGCATTAGGGATCACTTCAAATGACCATAAATCAAAACAGCTTAGACTGGAGAAATGCCTTTAAAGTAAAGCCAGTAAGAAGAGCCAACAGCAAGCCTACCAAAAAGGTCCTTGTATATTTATGAATCCTTCTCTTTGAAGAAAAAAATAATGACTAGTGTCATTTTGTTTTAAATAGTAGTAACTTTAAAGTGACTTACAAAATTTTATTCATGGTATAATTTCACTAAGTCACCAAAAAATTCACTGGTGCTATATTTGGAAGAAGTCTCTTCCTTAGCTGCAGCCAATGGGAAAAGATACCATAGATTACTCAAGTCACCCCAATACCAGTCCGGAGGTCAGAAAATCAGGCTCATTAATTCAATCTTATACTAGTTGGAGCTGCAAGAACAGCTTTCTTTAAAGTATCTGCTGTCTTTACAAAGCTTTTCAACAAATGCCAATTCTGAGAATAAAGAAAATCTCAACACATAGCCTAGTCTTGCCAAAGATGCTTGTGGGATACTATTTTGATCATTTCTCTGCCTTTTTAGTGGAACCCAAAAGAAGATTTTTCTTTTTTTTTTTTCCAAAAGAAGATTTTTCAAACAAAGAGCCTTGTTTTGAAGCTTTTATCCTCAAACGCAAACACCAAAACAAGAATCCCAGACAACTCTCCCCCAGTCCTGAAACACACATTCAAATGCACAAAAGGTATCTTCCCTAACGAAAGAGAAAGAAATGCACGAAAAATTCTTACAAAAGTACCTAAATAGTGCAGTGAATTCTGAATTCTAACAATATGGTTATAAGGACTTCCTGACAAAGATGAGGGAATTATTCGATGAAAGATGTTAACTCCTACAGGAAACACCACTACAAGTCTCAGGGAATATTATGCTCACAGACATACACATCAAATATACATGACACACTGAACTTTGAGACATAATGTGAAGTGAAATAAATCAGACACATACGCGAGTGTAAATATTGCGTGGTTTCTCTTATATGAGAAACCCAAAAGTATAAATAATTTAAACAGCAAAATATGAGGCAGATGATAAGAAACAATGATATAAATCTTATTGGGAAGAAACCAAGAGGTAGAGGGAGGGGAGAAGGAGGAAGGGTAAGAGGAAGTAAAAAGAATTAGGTTGTCTTATGTAAATGTGCCACTCCCCATGATAAACATAATCACTATACACTGCAAATACATACGAATACCGATGTTAAAATGACCATATCTTTACTAATTGTTTTGAAAATACCAATTAATTATATCAATAAATAAACACAAATCAAAGAAAATGTAGTAAAATAAAATTTTCCACTAAGTGCAAGTATTTTTATGGGCAATATATTTACATAAACATTTTTACATAGTTCAATAATGACTGTACTTTCCATTTTATATTTGATATTTTTACTTGAAATTTGCTATACTGTGGAGGTGAAATGTCTCTCAAAGGGCAATGTGTGAAAAGCTTGTTCCCCAGTTCCCCAGAGTGTTACACTATGGGAAATGGCAAAAACTTTAAGAGGTGAGGCTTAGTATAAAGTTTAGGTCGTTAAAGACATGCCTTCAAACAGAATTTGGAGACCCCAGCACATTTCTCTTCCTGTTTCTCTTTTTTTCACCCAGTCATGAAATGAATGAACGTGATCTTCCCTGAACTCTCTCCATGATGGACCATGTCACTACAGGCCCAGAGAAATGTGACCAATTGGTCAAGGACTGAAGCCTTTCAAAATATGAGCAAGAATAAACCTTCTCTCTCTTTAAGGTTATGTACATTCCTATGTGATATTGTGATGGAAAGCTAACAAATACAACACTGCTAGCATAATTTCTGTTTCTGTCAATTTTACAACTATTATTTTATAAATAATATTTCTATAGACATATAGTATTCCATTTTTTGATTGAAAATGATGTGCTAAATAATTTCTCATAATACAATAATCTCTACTTCTTTTTCTTTATAAATAATACCACAAACAATTCAATCATGTTTATAGTATTTATTTCTCCAATGAATTTTCACCTCAAGAGATGTATTTATGATTCATATTGCAAATCTCCATATGGTTTTGTAATGCTTTTCTAGAGACTTTTAGCTATTGTGTTCCCCTAAAAATTAACAAGAATACAGCCCTCACAAGGAACTTTTCACCAAATATTACAAGTAACCTAAACAAGTAAGCTATTATCTTATAAATGAACCATTTTTTTTCTCTATCTTAGGTTTTAATTTTTCTTTAATTTTCTGGAAAGATTTAATTTTTTCATATTTTTGGAAATTATGTAAATAATGACCGATGAATGCAATAAAAAGATTATGGAAATTATGATTATTTAAAAAAATTGCATTTCTTTGTTACGAATTCTTTGATAAATTCTGCTTATTTTACAATGATTTTGTATTAATCTTATAATCTGAAAAAATTATTCAATATATTATGATGGTATTTATTTGCTATCCTCCACTTAAATAAGAATATTTTCTTAATTGTCTTTTTGCATTGTAAATTTGGAAAATATTGTTAATTTTCTTCATTTGAAAAATGTAAACATCTCTGAATTATAATATTTTAATATACCTAATAAAGAATGCCTTCAAAATTTAAGAGTAATGAAGAAAATAATATGTTGTATGTGTCAAAAGATAAATTTAAAAGGCAAACAAAAACATGGATGAACCATTTATCAGAAATCGCTTCATAATATCCTTTTCATATCAAATTCTGGCACAAATTAAAAATGAAAACCTAGAACCGACAGTGGATAAAAAGAGAAAATAAAGAGAATCTCAAGAACAAAAGAGGTACAAGGCAAAAAGTAGAAGTATCTTCCTTTTTACCAATATTCAAAAGTGCAACTTCGGGCAGAAGCGGATATCATTAGTTGCCTATACGCCACCCCGATGTGACACAGCCCTGAACTCTTTGTTTCCACAGTTCCCGAGTCCCTGCCCCAGCACTTGACTGTGCTGTGTGAGATCTAAGGACAGTGGTGGCCAGAGCCCTAAAGCAGGGCAAACAGGCTAAACACACGGGCACTCGACTCCTCACACGTAATAACCAACATGCATGAGCATTGAGAAATGAAAATAGAAACAGGAAAAGGGGAGAAAAACATGACAGAAAAGTAAGAAACCTCTGAGGAAGAGACTTAAAGTTAGAGAACAATGACTTTATAACTGAACTGGAAAAAATTTACTCAACTGTTCTGAGCATCCAGATTATATTAAGCGTAGTTTTCCCGTATCTGAGAAGCAATAAAGGTTTGTCAAGAAATATAACCTGTTACAAGAGTAAAGCAGGGTCAGAGCAGTTGAACCTACCTAGAGCTCTCAGATTACATTCAAAACTAACTACATGGCCAGGATTTTCTTTTTTCTTGTTAACAGTCATTACTATTACTGCCGAGGTGTAGTGAAGTAGCAGCTCACACTGTTGCAGGGAATGAGACAGGGCTGCCCTCGTGTTATAAGTGTCCCAAGGTTCTCCCCCGAGCTCCTTGACCCCTGGGCTATGGTCCGTTTTACCTCCTATTGCAGGTTTGTTCGCCATGGTCTGATGGTAGCAGGCCTGCCTTCTCTCACTAGGGTTGCTTACCAGCATCTCTCATACCTGAAGTTCAGTATTTATGCCCATGTTTCCCCTCAAAATTCTGCTTTTCTGTTTTCTCCATGAGTTCTATCCTCTTCTTAGAATTATTGACTATGAAACTGTCCAGTCTTTTGGTATAACTACCATATCTCTATATATTGGAAGAGGAATTTCCTCCAGGCTTCCACCAGCACAAGTTACTCTAACATAATATAGTAACTTAAAGTTTTTTTTTTATATTTTAAAATGTATTAGTACGATTGTGGTACCTCAGTTTACATTCCTTGTGTGGAGTTGGTACATGTATATAACACATCTTGATTCCTTTTTTTAACCCCCTTTTCCTTCCATCCCTCCATCTTTTGATCCCTCTCTCTTTTGCACCATTCTTAAATTTTTATAAGGACAAGATTTAGGTACTACTTTTAAGTCAGCATAATTATCGAGATTGCTCCACAGAGACTATTTCCTCCCCAAAAGCAAAATCAGGTCCTTTCCTAGAAAATGAAACTGCTTGGAACTTTAGTCAATGATCAACACATTGTTTTCCAATTACAAAGGCCCAGTCTCATCCAGAAAATCCATGATAATTCATGAACAATGATGAAAATAGCTATTATTTACTTTGAATGCTCATTTTATAATAGGAAAGTGTCAATGATTTTAAAAATGGTTTTCATCTTTCTTTAGGCAAGAATTGAGCTTTGGGTAAAATCTATGTTGTAATAGTCTGACTTCATAAAAAATTAAAAGCTTATTTAAATTTCATAACATAAATTTATAAGGCCATGAGGAGGAAGTAATTAGGTTTAGAAAAATTAGAAGTTACTATTGCCTAAATAGTAAGTGGCCCCATTAGAATTCAACTGATCCAACTTTGACGCCTGTTTTTCTTTTCTGTCTCTACCAAGGCATTCTTTAAAGGACTGTTTTTGTCTACAGCCATACCTCCCTGAATGTACCTCTTCTCACCTGATCTCAGAATAAAGATTGTGTTTCGGTACCTTGCTTGGTGATGATACTTTTGAGGAAAAACCAGTCATGTTTCACAAATTTTATTGGTCATCGACATCAATTAATTTAGTTACTAAAACTGGCAAAGCAAAGGAAGTTCCAGATTATGCTCTTTTGTAGCAGGAGAATCTGCATAGAATGCTTGATTGAAGGATTCCTGCTGAAAAAAAAAAAAAAAGTTGTTTTACAGACAATGCAGTGGACTCCAATCTAAAGCGAAATGTGTTCAGGTTTTTCCCGAGAATGGATGTTTCAGCATTCAAACATGTAGATTGGCTGTCTTTTCTAGACTCCCTTTCTTTTTGATCATTTCTACTTTTCAAACACAATTTCTACTTGAAATTAGATATTTTGCTTTGCACTAGAATTTTGTGTTCACGTTCCTTAGTCCTCCTGATGTTTAAAATATTTTGATTCACTGCACTGCTTCCAAGGACACTAGATCTAAATTGGCTATGTGTTTGTTTGTTTGTTTGTTTCTATGCTTGCTCTTTGGAGGAAAGCCCAATATAAACAAGGGTTAATGTAGAACCTTCAATTTTTTTTTTTTTTAAAGGAGCTTTCTTCTTTGGATCCAAGTGACAACATATCTGGCCTGCAAAATAAACCAGTCGACTGTCTCAGATATTTGGAAATGAGTGCTTATCCACTAATTGGCTTCAGCTGTTTTTTCTCTTCATTATTTGAGCTGAGAAAACAGCTGTTTGGCAAATGGTTGAGCCTTAAGTCACATGGTTGGTGATTTATGCACTTGAATGTGCTAATGGATGCCTTGTAGAACACAGTTTTGTTTATTTGATAGTTAAAGGCCACAGTTAATGAATCGTGACTTTGTTTAAACACAGAGTGAATCTAATCTCATGGAACAGCTCTTGATTTGGGAAGTTCATTTTCAGATCAGTTTTTTCAGCTTATTGTAATTTGCTGGTTTTACCTCTCAAGAATAATTAAACAAGAAGAAATTGAAGACAAAGACATAAAGATATTTGTTTTTATGAATCTGATGTGTTCATAAGTGAATGAAGAGTCAGTTATTGAGGAACAAAAACCAGTAGAGACAAGGAAATAAAAATAAGAACCTAATAACCCAAACTTAAACCAGTGACACGTACACTGGGTACTAGAGTAACTTTAGGTAGTTGTGACTTACTGCTTCATTTATGTGGTTGTTTATATTGCTCACTGTCATAAGCAGAAGGCATAATGTACTGTGGTTTGTAAGCTTGTGTAATGGTCTGTAAGTTTGTATAATTTTTCATAAATTTTAATAAAAATCTAAAAGAAAACCAAAAAACTATGCTTCTTTTGAAATATTTGAATTAATGCTACTTACGATGTTCTGCTTTGAGTAAGCCTATTAACACCAAGAATACCAGTATTCTATTGCCCTCTTAGCCCTCTTAGCCAACATTTTCTGGCATGAACTGAACAAGGCTGGGAAGAAGTCATTAATAAAGTTATTAAAGAATATTTTTTCTACTAGTTTGATCAGAATAGGTAAAAATCACAAATTCTGTTGTTCTTCTAGACATTAAAAAATCCTATCATCCCCAAATAATGATATGCATTTGACTACATTACACTCACTATAATCACATGGAAAGTTAGAACTTTCTAACATGTTTGAGCATGTTGCAAAGTTCTCTTCATGTTCTACCATGAAGTTAGAACTGAGTAAAGTAATAAATTTAAGATCAGAGACCAGACCTTAAAATCTGATTATTGGGGTGGGATTCATATTAAATCATAGATAGGTGGGATTATAGACACTTTTTAAATACTTTCAAAATGAACCATTTCATACTCCTCGAGTAAATTATTCTATCCTTTAATCCATTTCATATAAGAAAATTATTTTATGTACCACAATTCAGCAGATTTTCTGATCAGTTTTATTCTGCAGAATGATAAGCTTGAGATATTTCTAGGCAAATGGATGCACCTTAAAACCATACTCTTAAGTGAAATAAATTGGACACACATGTTTAAATACCACATTGTTTCTCTGGTGTGAGAAATGGAAAGTGTAAATAAGGACTAAAATGTATTATATAGGGAAAGAGAAGAAATTGTTCAAATGGGAAAGGGAACAATGGTGGGGGAGGGGGAAAGGAACTGAGGGAAAAGAAAAAAGAATAGAAGAAAAAAGTGAAAACAAAGCTTTTGTAAATAAGGAGGGAGGAGGAGTTGAAGGGAGGGGAGGGGAATGGGCAAAAAAGCAGTAGCAAGATATATCATGTACAGGAACAAATCCCCTATGATGAATGATATCACTGTGTACATCTAAAATGTACCATTAAAATAAAATTTAAAAAAATTATAACACGTGACTCTTTTGAAGAACATTAGAATTCTAGTAACTCAGTTATTTTACAAATAAGGAAACAAAACCTAAGGGAGGTTAAGGGTATTTTTGATAGTCTAATAACAGGCAAATTCAGAGGAATAGTTTGAAAATGTTTCCTCACATTACATGCATTGTCTGTTTGCTTTGTTAATTGTTTCATTTGCTGTAAAGAAGCCTTTTAGTTTGGTGGAATTCCATTTGTCTATTTGTGCTTTTATTGCCTGTACTTTTGAGGTAATATAAAGAAATCATAGCACAAGGCCCTGAGTTCGATTCCCAGCACACACACAAAAAAAAAGAAAGAAAGAAAGAAAGAAAGAAATCATTCCCCAGGCCAAGGCTATGGAGCTTTCTACTACATCCTAGAGTAGTCCTAGAGTCTCAGGTCTTGTATTCAAGTATTCAATTGATTTGAGTTAAATTTTTTGTGAGGTGTTGGGGATAGAACTTGGGACCTTGTACTTGCTAGGCAAGTGCTCTACCACTGAGCTAAATCTCTAACCCCTTCAATTGATTTTTGTTTGCAGTATGATATAAAAATCTAATTTCATTATTCTGCATGAGAACGTCCAATTTCTGTAACATTGCTTATTGAAAAGACAATTTGTCCATAGTGTGTTCTTTACATCTTTACTAAAAATAATTTGACCTTAAATGAATGGATTTATTTTTTATCTCTCCCATTCTTTTCTTTAACGTGCCTGTTTTAGTGGCGGAGCCACGCTGTCTTTGTTAAAATAGGCAAACTCACTGAAAATGGAATGTTTTAAAAATGTTTTTAAGGTTTTAGATTTCAATATGTGTCATGGCTCTGCCCTTCCCTGCCTGCACTTGTGCTTTGATTATGCCCTCGTTTCAACCATGTTTAGGATCATTCTGAGTCAAAATAGGACAGCAGCTAGAAGAAATAAAATCCCAAACTGAGACCTAGAGTTCATAGAAAAAGTTGATAAGCAAAGCATATCAGCAACCCTAGAACTAGAGGTGGCCAAAATGTTTTATATCAATATTAATGCCAAGGCTGAGTCTTAGAAGTTAAAGGAGTAGGGGACACAATAGTGTGACAACAGTACACCAAACAAGATGAAAGAAGAAAAAGTATGACCATTTTAAACAAGAGACTAAATTTTACTAACGTCTTCACTTAGATGTCTTTGCTAACGTCTAGATTTTACTAACGTCTTCAAATTTTACTAATGTCAAGTTGCATTTTTTAATCTCGAGTGCAGTACAGTACATAGTATAGGGCAGATATTACCAGAGATCTGTGAGGGTCCTTACTCTAAGACAAATGTCCACTGCTTAAGAGAAATAAAACACGATAAGAAGGTAAATGTCCAATTTAATGCAATTTTTAAAATACACAGTCTCGGAATGCTTAAAGAGGAAAACATCTTTGGAAGTAAAAGAGGCGTTAGATCTCCGAACACTGTAGATACTGGTGATTTTGTGTTATAATGTTCCCTCCCAGAACTCTACCTTCCCAGAACCTCAGAATGTGAACTTAGCTTTACAAATAGAATTAGTTGAATCATAATTGGTTAGAATCAGCCCTCAATATCCTTTCATCTGATATCCTTATAAAAGGAAGCCTGGATAACTTAGTGACTTAGTAAAACCCTGTCTCAAAAGCAGAGCTGAAGATGTAGCTCAGAACAAAGGTCCTGGGTTCATTCCCCAGTATCACAACAAAAGGAAGACGGAGGAGGAGGAGCCATAGACACAGAAAGACGATGGCCATGTGATGACAGGCAGAGACTGGGGTAATTTATCTTCAAGCCAGAAAACACAAGGTTTGCAGGCAAACAGTTGTCAGAAGTCAGAAGAGTCAAAATAGCGTTCTCCTGCAGAACATTCAAAGAGAGGATAGCGCTCTGAGCACCCTCATTTCAGAATTCTGGCCTTTAGAACTGTGAGAGAATAAATCATGTTATTCTAAGTCCCTTGTTTTTTAATACCATTTTTATGGCAGCCCTAGGAAGTTCATTCCCCTAGAAAGATGCAGCAAGTGAACTTCCATCACTAACATTTAAATAAATGCAAACATAACAACACTTTGTGGCAGGCAGAAAACCCAAAAGCATGAACAGGGAATGATAAATCTTTACAGTAGCAGCCCTAAACTATGCTGTACTCCTAAATTCAGAGACACCTTCACAAATATTAATTTTAATAGAGAAAATGCTCATAATTTACAAGGTAGACATCGAGACAATATTCTGAAAATGTAAATATCTCACATTCATACAAAAAAGTGATCTCTCTGTTAGAAGGTTGTGGAAAAACATCAAAATGCAATATATTTTACTCAAATTGATCAGCAAAGATGACCAAGATTGTTAAACCGATCGCTAGTAAGAGACCAAAGAAATGGATACTCGTCCTGCAACTCGAAGTGCAGCCAGCGCACCAGTGTTAATCCTTAGGCTCTTGTGGTCCAGATTATTAAAACCAGAGGGGTTGGGGATTTAGCTCAGTGGTGGAGTGCTTGCCTAGCAAGCACAAGGCCTCGAGTTCGATCCCCAGCACCAAAAACAAAAACAAAAACAACCAGAAAGCTGTTTTCAGGAATTTCTAAAGCATAATGATTTTTGTTATAACAAGCAAATGAATGACTAGTAGAAATTGTATTAAGACAGGGTGTAGACCAATTAGGCTGTTTAATTCACTGCCAAGTGATTGTATTTCATGTCTTCTGAGCTGTACATTAATCATAAAAGATAGATGTTTTAACAGGGTATATTTGAAGTTCAGTTTCTCAATTATAGTTCAGAAGTGAACAAAAATATTAAAAATGTGATTATACGTACTGTCAAACTGATTATTTCTGTAATCAGTCTAAGTTAAACTTTTTGTTAAATTTATAATTCAACATGATTAGCTAAGCTATGAAAAGTATATCTGAATTACTAAGTTTTATGTAGCATGGCTTAAACAAGTTTTCATTGACTTTTGTGCTAAGAGAAACACCTTATCTGAATATAGCAGTAGTCCAAACAAAATGATAAAGATGAAAGTGATTCCAAAGAAAGCTGACAGAATTTGCATTTTTGTTCAGATATATGATCTCTCATATATTACATTCAGCTTTACAGCCTCATTTGACAATGATATGAATCAAATGAAATGTTCTTTGTAGTGATGTACCAGCTAATAAAGCAATTCAATCCTCAAAATGTAAGAGGATTTACACTTCCAAAAGTCAGTGGTTTCCATCAAAAATTTATTTTATTTTTTACATAGATTTTATTTAAATTTTTATTATTTAGCCGAAGGTACAAAGAGTTCCCATCTGCCACCTGCCCACACACATGCACAGCCTCCTCCATTACCAGCATGCCCACCAAAGTGACAGAGTTTTTGCAATTATTAAACCCAAAGTCCAGATCTTAAATCAGTTTACTTGGTGTTGTACGTTTTGTGGATTTATACAAATGTAGAATGACAAGTATCCAAAGTATCCACTATTATCATATTATATGAAGTAGTTTTTATTTTAGAAACCCTCTATACTCTATTCATCCCACAACTCATGACTAACTTTTTTTACTGTCTCCCAATATTGCCGCTTATTGGCCATTCATTTGGTCACCCAAGAGCTCTTATGGAGAGTTACAGTGACTTTCATGTTGCTTTCATGCCTGCTAACACAATTTCCACCTAACATTCCATGGATCAATGAGTAATTTCAATTTCAATCTTATTAGTCAAGGAATGCATTACCTAAGACTATTGCTTCCATCGGCACTGATTCCTCTGATGATCTGGCAAAGTACATCAAAAACCTTCTTGAATTGATTCATCATTCTAGATACCATTAAGGACATCATAATTCATGGGAGAAGGTTGAAATATCAACTTAACAGGAGTTTGGAATAAGCTCTCATAGATGACTTTGGAAAGGTTTTAGACTTCAACGGAGGACTTAACAGCATAGGTAGAGGGAATGGCAAGTGAAATGAAACTAGAAGTGAAGCCCGAAGAAATGACAGAATTGCTACAATTTCATGATTAAATTTCAGTGGATAAGGAGTTGCTCTTACAACCTTTAAAAAAGGTGTTTTTCTTTAAAGGTAGAACTTACTTCTGGTAAACATGCTGGAAACATTTTTGAAATGACAAGGAAGTATTTAGGATATTGCATAAACTTAACTAATAAAGCACCATGCCTGTGTTTGAGAAGGTTGACTCCAATTTTGAAAGAAGTTCTACTATGTGTAAAATGTGATGAAATAAATGTGATGAGAGAAATGTTTCATGAAAAGGAGAGATAATTGTGGAAATTATTATTGTCTTCTGTTAGAAATAGTCACAGCCCTCCAATCTTCAGTAGCCACTCTCCTCATCTGTGAGCAGGAATTTACATCAAGTAAAAGCTCTTCAACGACAAAAATTTTGATTCACCGAAGCTCAAGATGATAGCATCTTTTAGCAATAAATTTATTTCTAAATTAAGTTGAATAGATTGGTGCGGTGCATTTAATAGATGTTATAGTTTAGTTGTAAAATGTTTCTCAAAAGTCTCATATGTTCAGAGGTGGGGCTTTGGGAAGATGATGGAATCATGAAGCAGGGGCTGCTGTTAGTAGGTGGAGCCTGTTGAAATTGGATCATTAGGGACATGATCTGGAAGGGCGTATTCTTGTCCCTGGCTTCTCCTTCAACTCTCTACTTCCTGGATGCCAGGTAGCAAACAGGTGGACCCACCAGGCCCTTCCATCATGGAGCCAGCCTTGGACCCAGCCGACTTTGGATTGAACCCCCTGAAACGGAATCAAAATAAATCACTTCTTTAAGTTGCCGGTGTTGGATATTTTGTCCCAGTGAGGGAAAGGTGATGAATAAATAGAATACAGCATAATGTAAGCATAAATTTCATATACTATAGGAAGTTTAACAATTGCGACTCATTTTATTGCCTTATTAAATTTATTGTGGTATTCTAAAACTTAAATCACAATATCTCTGAAGTACGTTTGCACTATTTTCTTTTTCTTAAATGGAAACAGAATTTTTATTACTCATAGTCACATTAATCAAAGATTGTCACTATTAATATGCACTATTTTCTGTCATTCTATCCAGTCAAATAAATTTCTGAGAAAACTGTCAAAGCCTTTAAGATGGTGTACCTATAAAATCATAACTTCAAAATCATGTGGATCTCTGGTACAGCTCACCAACATTTTCACTTTTCTAGATGTAACTCTATTCCCCTCTACTTATACTTCAATCCTTCATCAACTTCCTCCAAGTTACCACAAGATTTTATGTTCACTTGTCTCTCTACAGATGATTTGCCCTCCTGACAAGCGTAACTGAGAAAACTGAACAAATCAAGGGGGTCCCATCCCATGTCCTAGGTATAACTTTGGCAAGGCACATTTTCAACTTTAATGCATTTTGTCCAGATTTTAATGACTAAGCATCTATTCTTCTGTTGAGATTTAATTTCTCCATCTGTTCTTCATGCAACATATTTCTACCTTCTCTCACACTTGGTCATTTATCCTCCATTTTCTTTCATTTTGTCTTATTCTTTTCCTTACCAGTAATTCCTTAAATTTGTTCTGGAGATGTTGTTGTATGCTTATTATAAAATTCATCCTGATTTATAAAAGGGTGCTTTTCAATGTCTGATCATAAGAATATTTGAACCATTTACCATTCATTTTCATATCCCCTTCACTGCAAAACTTAATACTGAAGACAATTACGCATTTCATACACCTATTTTTGGCAGACACACTGTAACCACACAGAAGCCTCTGTCAGACACCAGTGCCATCTCAAGTTCTGGCTACTTGGGTCCAGCCTTTCCTAAACTTTATATTTAATATTTTAGACTGACATTGTGAATGCCCATGGTGTTGCTACTGATAAAACAAGTAATATATGTATAATAGTTACAATGTCACATATACCGTTATAAATCCTTTGAAGCAAATAACTAATCTTTATAACAGTCCAAGTGATAATAAGTAGTTATTGTTATCCCTAGTTTTTTTTTTAATTCTTTTTATTATTTTTACCAAGAACATGTATTGGTACATTGTATACATAATGATCATAACCTAAATGCCCAACAACTGATGAATGGCTAAAAAAGATGTGGTTTTTCTACACAATGGAGTACTACACCACCATAAAAAAGGATAAACTAGAGTCATTTGTATATAAATGGATGTTCCTGGAGAACATACTATTAAGTGAAATAAATCAGACACTTATTGTTATCCCTAGTTTTTTCCTGAGGAAGCACAAACACAGAGGGCCTCTGTCTCTCTGTCTCTCTGTCTTTATCTCTCTGTATCCTGCCAAAAAAAATACATGAACACTTCAATGTTTGGTAGCTAATGGCCACCACTTTTAGCATATCTTGCAATTGTAGACACTAAAGGTAACTTGTATTAATCTCATGGTATCTCAATAAATTTAGCATTAAAATATTTATACTTTTTTTCTTTTCCTGGTGTATACACTTTTGGTAGAAAAATATATATAACAATTAAGATGAGGGTATCACCTCACCAATTACCTTATAATAATTGATGAAATACATAGATGAGAAGCCCAAAGCGTTCAAAGAATTAGCAGAAATCATCATTTAGCCAGTTAGTACATCAGATATAAATGAAATTTTCTTTCTTCCTCCTCTTTTGTGGAGCTTCTGATGAAGTTTAAGCATTTAACTCTCGTGTTGCTTACTCATTCTGCTGTTTCTATATCAACTAAAAATTTCCATTCCACTGTTTAGAAGTAAGTGAATCACGTTTTTAAAAGCATAATGGTTAACACAGAAAGCTACCATTCGTGAGTTTCTTAAGACAAACTGAATAAATTTTTTTCTTGCAAAATTTTGTCTATTTTGAGCATCATGTTCTATAATAATACTGGAAGCAGAATATTCAAGTTTTTATTGACTTCCAACTAAGTCATACATAGAGAACTCAGATGTACTTAACTACAGAAAGTACATACAGGGTTTTCCAGAGAGATAGAACTAAAAGAGTATTAGATAGATATAAAGAGGAATTGATAATAAAAGAATATTTATCAAGGAACCCTCCTCCACTGTTAGTGGGAATGTAGACTGATCCAACCACTGTGGAAATCAGTGTGGAGATTCCTCAGAAAACTACAACTAGAGGTTCCATTTGACCCGGCTATTCCTCTGCTGGGTATCTTCCCAGAAGAATTAAAATCATCATATCACAGTGATATATGCACAACCATGTTCATAGCAGCACACTTTGTAATAGGTGAGTCTTGGAAACAACCTAAATGCCCAACAAC
>PVJO010020109.1:0-32773 GCA_004026905.1 Hystrix cristata | reverse complement strand
TGGGAAGAAATCATAAATCTAAACTACAACACTCACATGTATGCAGAGATCTTAAAGCCAATGTTTTAAGATAAAAAAGAAAACAGATACAAAATGAAGGTAGGAATGACAAGCTTTGTCCTATTTTTGGTTACTTATTGAGCATCTGTAGGCTCAAGTGAAGAAGCCGCTGTTTTTGTTTCCATTTTGTTTTATTTTGGTTTTTTTGTTTAACAAAAGCAGCTTTTAAGACCCTGACCACATCAAGAGAAACCATAAATTGTTATTTTTCATACGTAATGGATTAAGGGCCTGGGAATTTGTTTGTCCTCCAGCCTTCTGATGATTCCCAACAGTTTTATTTTTTTCTCATCTACTTTATCCTTGGGGATGCTATGGTGAGGATGTCCTGGCTCTAATAACATGCCTGATTTTTAAGTTCAATAAAACTGTTTGGAAGTGTGGTGGAGTAGGGAAGAACCCATGCCATACTTTCCATGGGTAGCAGGCCCTGTTAAGGCCCAGGAGTGTACCTGCCATTTGTCCCCATGGTGGTCTCTAACTGTCCATACAATTTGCCAGGCATCTCACTGGATGCAGGAGAGGAAGTTTGAAAAAGCTAGACTAGCTCTTGCTCTCACCAAGCTTTTATTTAGTGAGTGAAATCATAAAAATGTATAGCTGTATAGTAACTATGGGGTCAAAAAGACGGGGAAATGGCAGGCATAATGGCATATACCTGTCATCCTGGCTACTCAGGAAGCTGGAGCAGGACAATCACAAGTTCGAGGCCAACCTGGAGAACCTAGCAAGACTCTGTCTCAAAAGAAAATTTGAAAGGGGTCTGGAGATGTAGCTCAGTGGTAGAGCACTAGACTAGTGTGCACAAGTCTCTGGGTTCCCCAGCACAGGAGAAAAAGGGAGACAAAGAAGTTAATCTGAACTTCAGGTGTAAATGACCATAAAACGCCTACTGTAACCTTCCTTACTGTTGTTAAGTGACATACACAAGAAAAAAAGAAGTAATAAACCAAAGTAGACCTGTTATCTGCAATAATAACACTGAGGCAAATTTGCCATAGTGATTGTTTAACTATAAGCCACAGTGCAGCTAGTACAAGGCTTCGTAATGTGATAAACAAGGGTCAGCTATGGTACTTTGGAGGGAGTAGCCTATCCATCTTAAAAGCTCCTTTTGTTTCTGTAGAAAACCCAAGCCCTTCAAGTCATTTAAGCAACAGCTGAGAGAACAATTATGCTTTCACGGACTTTAAAGATAAAGAAAAATCCTGCTGCGGGCCAGGGAGGATGGCACATTGCCTACATTATTTATACAGATGCAAGACCAAGCAGATGTGGTAACTCCAGCCATTTGTCAGAGAGGCACGGCGGTTACAAAATTCAAGGGTAGGACACAATTCCCACATGGATCAGAAGTTCTGGGTGGTCACAGAGCAATCCCGGAAGCCTAAACCAGCTGCAGGCAGCGTAGCTCTGTGCTTTCTGGGAACAAGAATAAAACGAAATCCCTCAAGGAGGAAGGGGGACAAGGCGTTCATGAATGAGTCACAGTTAAATGGTGCAGAGGTCAAAGCTTACAAACAGAAAATGAGCCAGGAGGCGCCACGTTTACCTGCAGTCACAGGAAACACTAGAATGATCTGTGATTTACCTGCAGCCCAGGTAGACAAAAGAGGGCGGGAGGCTAAGAAAAGGTCTTGTCATGGTCTGACTCTTTGCACAAAGCTAGCACATACTCATTGAGTTATTGCTGTGACATCCGTGGATCAGAAGTTGTAAAACGCTTCTTGACACTTTTTTTAGAAGTTCTTTTTCAATCTGAGAAGTTAAAACTGCTTGATCACTGTTTTAAAGCATCTGGAGTCTGAATTTAACTGTGGTAACAATGTCTAACTTTTTAAGTAGGAGCAGATCATTCAAGAAGAAAAGAAAATTTGGAGACTGAGGCAGGAGGATTGAGAGTCTGTGGACAACAGAAGCTACATATACATCCAGTCTTGAAATCAAACCAAAACAAAACAAAAAAAAAGGAAAGGAAAATCTTCAGTGAACCATGTTGATTCCTCTTGAAACAGATTTTTATAGCTTTAAAGTTGTTCATACTGAGGGCTGTAGTATAAAACCAACATCTGCTTCTCCAAGTTGGCATATCAAATGAAGCAAGTGCGTCCCTGAGACCTTGACACCTCAGAAAAGACATCTGGCCTTCAAAAGTGCACAGGGCACTGACCATGAGAGCTTTTCTTGGGTCCAGAGTGCCACAAAGCTTGCCTTCCCAGCTCCCCAAAGCGCCCTGGTGGTACAGAATGCTCAAGTGGCTGACTAAATGGGAGCAAATATCTCCTCATGTCGCTTGGGGTTTTCTCAATGAGAGCCAAACAATCTGAATAGTCAGCCAACAATCTGAGTTCCAGGCTGAGAGGTTCAAACTCAGTCCCAAGGAAAAAAGTCAGATTGTTCACTCCAACCCAAGATCAAACCAGTTCCAGCCCAGACCCACGGGTCTGTAGGGTGCCAGAGTCCACCACCCCAAAATACACACTTTGGCATGAGGATTATTTTGAGCTGAAGGCAATGAAGAAGAAAAATATATGACAAAAAAACTCTCTGCCCTCCCTGTCTTTGCTTAGGCAGCACTTGAACTTGTGAAGATTTTTCTCTTCTCTTTTCTACCAGTAAAAATAAAAGTTAATCACTGGAGGCAGTGTTAGGCCCTTGCTGGAAAGGAGACTACACTGGAAGAAGCCATATCACACACTTGACTAACTAGCCTTCACCCACAATTAGTTTCCCACCATTTCCTCCCCCTGAAGACTCGAGGTCCTGTTACTTCGTCTTGTCACTTGTGTAAAAGCAATGGTTTCTTTGCTAGGATGCTATATGATATAAGCCCACATCCCAACAAAGCCTCAGAGTTACTACTCATCTCTGAGTACTCCCACATGTCACTGTGACACTCATGCTAATAAAATTCTACTTGTTTTCCTTTTGTTAATCTGTCTATTGTCAGTCGAAGTTATAGGGACCCAGACAGAGAACCTAGGAGAATAGCAGGAAAAACAATTTTTCTTCCCCTGAATGTCCCTCTCAAGAATCCTGGGCTAGGATTCCTGACAGGGACTCCGCCATCATCAGAGGCAGGGCCAGAGTCCCCAAGGCAGCTTCAGTGACCCAGATAATCTGACACACGGCCCATCTCCTTTCGCCCTGCTACTGGTCCAAGCCAAACCCTGGATCTGCCAAAGAGGGGCCTAACCCTGACTGTGTGACGCCCTGGACACTGTGAGCTGAAGAAATGACCCTTGAATCAGTGTTAACCCCATCAGTCCAGATTTCTGGGCCTCTCTTAATTAAATGAGTGCCCCAGAGATGATTTAGGCTAAGACCAGCTCTACAAAGAAGGCCCACAACTCTAAGCAGTTTACCAGTGACACCATCTGCCTATTCATTACACTTCACACAGAAAGTTTTCACACATGCTATTGCCCTTGTGCTCACTCGCTTTAGGAAGAGACGTGTGGAGGGTGGGGTGATGCCCATCTTACAGTAGAGAATATTGGGCCTTGGAGGAGGTATGGCTCCCCCAGTGTCACACGGCCCAGCACTGGGAACCGAGTCCAGGTCTCTTGACAGCACGTGTGCCACAGAGTCTGAATCCCCGGAGCAGGGAGGACAATGCAGCCAAGAGGCCCTCAGAAGGAAGCGCACGCACTGGTCACTGGCCTGTTTCTCTGGATTCCATCTTCTCTTTTATCTGCATCACCTTTTCCAAGTAGCCACCCTTCCATTCTGCCCACTGACTGCCAAAGGCCTTCCTGCCTCTTCCAGTCCTACCGGCTGTCTCACTTGTCCAAAATCATCTCTTGCACCTCCTACTCTTTCCTGACAGACTTTGAAACCTTGTCCCATTGTCTGCTTTCAGAAGCTGATTACTCATATTTTTTACTAAGGGATAAATGATGGCTAGCTGGGAAACGACAGCAGAATCTAAATGAGTCTTCGATGACAACAGACAGCTACAGAGGATAGTCCAGCTGGTGGGTGGAGAGTATTTCTCGCAAATACCATGAATATCTCACACTATCCATTCTGTCCTCTCTCAAAATAGTAGAACACCAAAATTCTTCCTTTTTTTCAGTTCTTATTTTTCATTAGTACCTGTTTGCAGTACACAAAGATTACATTCCTTGTGGGCAGTTGGCATAGCACATTATACATCTCAATTCTGTTTTTATCCCCTTTTCTTCCCCTCCCTCCTGTATCCCTCCATCTCTTGATCCCCTTCCCATCTGAAAAAGATCCATCTCCCTACTTGCTGTTATATATCTTTTATTTTGGGTTTCTCATATAAGAGAAATCATGTGATATTTAAGCTTATGTATCTGATTTATTTCACTTGACATGATGGTCTCAAGGTGCATCCATTTCCCCACAGAGGACTCAAGTTTATCCTTCTTTATGGCAGAGTGGGAATCCGTTGTATATAAATACCATGTTTTCTTTATCCATTCATCTGTTGATGGACATATAGGCTACTTCCAGGGTTTAGTTATTATGAATTGTACTGCTATAAACATGGACATGCATGTATCACTGTAATATGATGTCTTTTAACTCTTTCAGGAAGCTGCTTAGAAGGGGAATAGCTGGGTCAAATGGAATTTCGAGTTTTAGTTTTTTGAGGAATCTCCGTACTGATTTCCATAGTGGTTGTGCTAGTTTACCTTCCAACCAACAGTGTAAAAGGGTTACTTTTTCCCCCACAGCCTCACCAGCATTGTTATTCTTTGATTTCTTGATGATGGCCATTCTTTCTGGAGTAATATGGAATCTCAGTGTTTTAATTTGCATTTCTCTGTGGCCAGAGATGTTGAACATTTTTTTCAAGTATTTATTGGACATTTGTAATTCTTCTTCTGAGGAGTGTCTGTTCATTTCACTTGCCCATTTTTTGACTGGGTCTTTTATTTGCGGGGGTATATTTTTTCTTCGTATATTCTAGATAGCAGTCCTCTGTCTGAGGAATAGATGGCAAATTTTTTTTCCCATTCTGTAGGTTGTCTCTTCACTCTGTTGGTTCTTCCTTTGCTGGGTAGAAGCTTTTTAATGTGACCACCCCATTTGTTGGTTCTTGGTACTATTTCCTGTGCCACTGGAAATAGTAGCCACTGGAGGTTCTGTTCAGAAAGTACTTGCCTATACCATGTCTTCAGAAGCTTTACCTATTTTATCTTTCAGCAGATTAAGTAGACACTGCATCCTTGACTGAGTACACGGCTTCTAAATATAAAAATCTTATTTCTCTGTCTCTTATTAGGCTTTATATGCTGTGTGACTAAATTCTGCCAGCGAGAGGTGAGTGGAGGCAACATGTGCCACTTCTGGTCATGCCCTGAGGTGGAAGGGCTTTGCCCTCCCCAGCTACCAGTTGAAATAGGGGTGTGGCTGTGAGTCAGTCCTGACTGCACAGCATAACAATGCAGAAGAAGACAGAGGCTTCTTCTGAACTGTTTATACTCGGCCTATGAAATGAGCAACTATCTTATTTACCTTGTTTTATTCGGGGTCTCTGTTACAGCAGGTGAAATAGGTCCTAAATAATGTTAAAGGCCTAGATAGACGTCTATCCTGTTCCATTCTTCTGAGTAAAAAGACTGTCCTTGGCCAAGAAGGGGTGGTTGGAGACTTGCCTAATTCATCAGTGCCCAAGAGTAAAGCCACCGAACCCTTGAGCCGGAAGAGACTTGAAATGTCACTTAGCCGGGATGAAAGAAATACGTGGCTCTGGTAAAGACGCTCTGAGCTGTGGCCCACCTCAGCTAATTAGAGTGCACACACTCCACTTCAATTGAAACTTGGCTTTTTTGAAAACTGACTCCCAAAAAAGCGCTTAGTTGATTTTGGACCACAGGGCACCAGTTGTTGATTTCATAGCTGCTCCAGCTCATTATCTTAGAGTTGAGAAAGCCGGACACAGAGAACTCACATTATTTCTCTAAGATCTCTCAGCCCCACAGAGGCACCTATGCCTAGAATGTGGGCGACCCATCTCTGGGACATGTGGCCACCTGTTGCTACCCCATCCATTCTACTCTCCTGGGAGCAAGGAGCTTCAGGCTTTGTGTGCCTTACTCCAGGCAGACAGGCAGAAAAGGAGGGAAAAAATCAAGTACTATTTTCATTCTGACCCAAAAATCTGCACTGAAGGAAAGAGTATGTCTTCTCCCCCCCGCCGCCCTGGTATTCGGGATTGAATCCAGGGCCTTTGCACTGAGTCACATCACCAGCTCTTTTTTCATTTTGAGACAAGCTCTCCTTAAGTCACTCAGTTGCCCAGGATGGGCTCAAACTTGCAATCCTCCTGCTTCAGCCTCCTGGAATGCTGGGATTACTGGCAAGTGCCACCATGCCTGGCACAGGTCATCCCTTCTTTCTCTTCCTCTTCTTTCTTCACGGTTCAGTCTGGCACATCTTGGACAGTCGAGAACATGGCCTGTGTATTTTCTGATTTTGGTTTTTGACATAGGAAAACATTGTTTTTGGGAAATACACACTAAAATATTTGGAAGGGATGGGGCATCATATTGACAATAGTCTCAAATAATTCAGGGGGGAAAGTCTCTGTATTTACTTGCAACTTTTCTTTAAGTTTGTGGTGTCAAAATAAAAATAAAAAACACTACAAAAGACAAAGGGAAGAATTATTAGGAAAGAGATGGGGAAGGCCAGTCATAAAGGCGCCAAGCCTTCAGGTACTCTGTTCACGGTCATTAGGACTCCAACTCCAGGTCAGGTCGCATGAGTTCAAATCTCAGCCCCATCATTTAGCTATGTAACTTGGGGAAAGTAAGTTAACCTCTCACTTTCCTCTTCAATTAAAAGAGACTCATTACAGTATCTGCTTCCTAGGGTTGTCAGGAAAATTGCCTTCAAAAAGTGTCTGAAACATAGTGTCAGGTAAATGTAAATAAGAATGTCTGATGAAGTTGTCCAAAATGGAATGGCTTCACACCCCTTACAGTGGGGAAGAAGAAATGGAAGGAAAATAAAATACCTGAGTTACATTTATTAAGTTTTAAAAACGGGGTGGGGATTTAGCTCGTGGTTAGAGTGCTTGCCCAGCAAGCACAAGACTCTGAGTTCGATCCCTGCCCCCCCCCAATTTTTTTTTAAAACAAACCTGCAGTTATAGGTAATTTTTTTTCACTTTGACATTTTAGGGCTTAGAGTTTCCCCGGGAAGAATAATCAACAGAAGCTGAGGCGATGTGTGGATAGAACAGAAGGCTGGGAGGACACTCAGTTACCAACAGTGCCAGGAAGGAAAGCAGCTCATGGAAGTGCGGCATCGAGGGCTGCGGACGCACTCAGCTGGTGGAGCGCTGGCCTCGTGTGCGCAGGGCCTGAGCTCCATCTCCAGAACCACACGCAACGCACACAAAAGTGTGGCGCTGAGCTCAACCTGTCTGCTGACTGTGAAGTTTGCATGGTGACCTTCTGGATACCAGAGTCAGCTCAACTCAGGCAGCTCAACACGCAACAGAGACGTTTGCTCTGACCTACAGTGCCACCTACAGGTCAACACCATAAAGGCTGTTTGATAATATCCAAATCTGCCAGATTTCTAAAACCCTGGAATTGGAAGGTAGACTTGCAACAAGGAAATAGCAAAAGGTGAGAAGTTGTTCATGCTTCTATTTTCAGACCTAACCTACCTTGGAAAATAAATAGGCTCTGCAAGAATTTATGCACAAAGTGGAAGGAATCCCACATACAATAACTGAGCTCATGAAAAAAAGAAGCAACAAGATATATCATGTACAGGTACAAATTCCCTATGATGAATGTTATCAATATGTACATCTAAAATGTACCATTAAAATAAAATTTAAAAAAAGATAATCTACAATATGTGATATGTATTATACTATTTACATATAGTACATATACCTAAAATAACACTACATATGGTAGGTAAGTGCATGTGTTTAAACACAGGTCTAGAACATAGACAGGAAGCTAGTAACAATAATTTCTCCTGGAGGAGAGAATAGTTTTGAGTATAGATCAATTACCCTGGAAATATTTTAATTTATTTGAAGAAGATATAGTCACACATTGTTCAGCAATATACTTTTAAAAAATAAATAAAATTGAAGAAAAACTAAGGTATGTCAACAAACTATTACAAAATTCTACCATTATGTATTGTAATATACAAAAAAACTAATAAAGACTTTCCTTTAACCAGTTTAAAAAAAAAGTGAACTCATAAAACATATAGTAGTAAATTTAAGAGTTGCTAAGATATTGGCTGAAATAAGCTACAAAATTATGCATGGAACCCTAAATACCTGCCCTAACCAAAATACATACCATATTCTCAGATTTTTTTTTTTTTTGGTACTGAGAATCAAACTCAGGGCCTCATGCTTGCGAGGCAAACACTCTAAGCACTGAGCTAAATCCTCAGCCCCACATTCTCAGATTTTTAAAAAGCAAGTATAAGTTATAATCTGAAAAGTGTTTCTAAATTTTTATGAAGATAACTAAAACATTATAACTGCAAAAATTAATGTGGAAAACACCCTAACAAGAGACATTAGTCAGTCTTTGCCTTACATCAGGCATGATGCACCAGGCACAATATTACTTTTATAATTTTTCTCTTTAATCTTTACAATTTGTGGGATGGGTATTATCATCCCCATTAATGATGGAAATGTGTTGTCTAAGCTGAGCAGCATCCATGTTTCTCTCCTATGATGACACATTCCTCTCTCCCTTAGGGGAATTACCTGCCCTTGATTTCCAGGTGTTCTGCCCATTAATCCAGGTGTTCTGCTCCTCGCTGGCCAAGTGGCACGTAAATTCCCTCAAAGCTAAATGATCCATCTTATTGCTTACTCCTTCCCAGAAATTTTGAGTAGAGAAACGAAAAGCCTAAAAACAGTCAAAATTCACTCATGCTAGCAGTAGTAAGAAGGTTTGTTATTACCCACTATCTGGCCCCAGATTGTAAGGCGACAAACCCCAGAAGCATCGACAGAGGTCGTTTCAGCTTACAGACAGAAGGGTACGGATCCTACCTAGCCACAGCAGAGGGGCTACCTGACAGGATGTGGTCATGAAAAAGGAATAAAAGCACCGGTAATAGTTATCAAGGACTGGCAGGAAGGAATTGGGGAGATGAATAACTTCATCTTCCTCTTCTGTTCTGATTTACTACACTGACTTACTAATACAATCAAACCTAGAAGACCGAGGCCGGGGTGTAGCTAAGTGGCAGACATTTGCCTATTATACACAAGGCCCTGGTCAATCCCCAGCACATGGAGACAAAGAAAGACCAAATAAAACAGCCCTTAGATGTCAGCCCAAAGGACACAGTGCAGGAGAGAAAATGTTGAAGGGACAAACCGAGTCTGGCTAACATGCTTTCCAAAACACTACATTTGTGCTAAAGACAGAACTGGATTCTTTCTCTTCCAAAAAGAAGTCAAATTAATATGCTCCATAGTACAGGCAAGTGCAAAGGCAGGCATGGTGGCATATGCCTGTACTGCCAGCTGCTTGGAGACTAAGGCAAGATGTCAATCTGGACAGCTTAGCAAGAGCCTGTCGCAAGATAAAAATATAAGGACTGGAGATTTAGCTCAGCACAGGAGTACTTCCCCAGCACGAACAAGGCTTTGGGTTAGAAGAAAAAGTGAAAAAGTGAAAAAGGTTGGGTCACTTTCTGAAGGTCACACAGATAATGGCTATAGGACTCTAAAACAACTGAAGTTTAATAAAAAGAATTTTAAAAGCCACAGCAATTCATCCAGTACATGTGCACACGTGCGCACACACAAACACACACACACACACACACACACACACACCAATTACTGAATCAGAACATAGCCTAAAAAAATAGTGGTATGCTCAAGAATACCATAAAAGGCATCAGTGAGGAAGAAAAAACTCAATTTGTAAAACCAGAGTTGGGGGGATTACTTAGATATTTTAAGGGGAAACCAATTTAGATAAGTCATAACATATACTCAAATTCTAAATAGACTAAAGACTAAAATATTACAAAATATTTATGAATCTTTCCAATAGAAAAATAAAACTATCTGAACATTCTAAATCCAGAATCCTACCTGCAATCAATGTGGGGATAAATTCTTTTCCTTTAGGTGGAAGAGATTTTTTTCAAATTACTGTACTCCCAAAATAATCATTGCTAGGAGATTTCTGCAGGATGTGCTCCGGAAAAAGAAGAGTATAAAGAAATAGGAAAATATAGGATCCAGGTAAACAGAGTCTGTATTACAAAAGGCAGCAAAGACAAGCCAAATTTTGGCACTTGTACTTCAAAATTGCAATCTCCAACCCTTCTGGCACCAGGAAATGGTTTTGTGGCAGATAATTTTTTTCACAGACTGGAAAGAGACAGGGGATGGTTTCAGGATAATTCAACTGCATTACATTTATTATGCACTTTATTTCTATTACTACATACACAATGTATAATGAAATAATTCTACCTTTCACAATAATGCACAATCTGCAGGAGCCATAAGCTTATTTCCTTACAACTATACAGTCCCATCTGGGACTGATGGGAGGCAGTGACAGCCAAAGTGTGTTGTTGCTTGTGTCCAGTCTACTCCATAATCTTCTCTCTGCTGCTGTCATTGCAGAAATCCCTGCTTCACAAAGACAGGATGTTGGAAATTGAAGCAGTCTCCTCGGTGCCTTGGTGGCAATCTCAGGATATTCTCCCTTGACTTCAGTCTAAAACATAGGAAGATTTAAAGTTGTCTCAAACATACTTTGAAGGCCAATGTCATTTGCAGTCTCAAGCCATTGATCCTCTTCTAAAAAGGACAGTCGGTGGGTTTTGAACTCATTCCTTCCCAACCCAGGGGCTGTTTATGGTTGAGGAGTACTGCTCAAACTCTTTGGAATACTGAGATGCATGATCATACAGCAGCTAGGACAAAGAATGCCCTGGCTCAGTCTCTTTCAAAATTTCTGCTAATATTTGAAACATCAAAAATCCCAGTGTTCATTTGTCACCCCCGTAATTCCAATTTGGCTTTGAATGCAGCTACTTTACTCACTGACTTGAACATAGTTGTCATTATCCCCTGAAGGAAGAGATGGAGTTCACTGAACAGTTGAACATGTCACACAAGTAAGCAAGCTTTGGGACCCTTTCTGTGTCACTGAAATGTGCTGCCAGCGATGACTGCTTTTCTAAAAGCCCTGGAGTGGCTCTCATAACCAAAACAAAACAAAACAAACTCCTTCCACTGATCTGCCTTTAGAAAGCCATCTCATGTCTGTGTATAAGACATGTCTACTCTGTATCCATTTCTTCACAGAGCAGTGGACCTGTAATTTAAGCAGGACTCTTGATATTTTCTTTTAAATGCAATTTTCTTTTTGTTGGCAGTCTTAGCGTCTTCTGCTGTCTCATCATCAGGTCTTTTCCCCTTTTGAAGAAGTTCTTCAGTGACTTTTTTTTTTTAACATATTTTGGCTAGCTTGTAGGCTTACCAAAACTGAGACAAGTATGCAGTGTGGGAAAGAATCATGTGGTACCGCCATTAACATGTACAATTTTTGCTTTTGTGCATTAGTTAAAAATAAAATTTAAAAAGAAATACAGAGATTTAAAAAAAGAAAGGTTGGTTACTCTGGCGAGTGGGAACAAGTGATAGGGTACAGCATGAGAAGGTGGTTTTTTTTAATAAGCATTCTAGCCCCACTTGAATACTTAACTGTGTACAAGTAGTACTGAGTTTTGAAAATACATCTTACAATGAATGCAGTTTAGGCAAAGTGGTGGGCTTGTAGTCCTGGCTACTTGGGAGCCTGAAGCAGGAGGATCACTTGAGCCCGAGTTTGAGGTCAGCCTGAGCAACATAGCAAGATCCCATTTCAAAAAGGAAAAGAAAACAAAACAAACAAAAAAGAATACAGGGGAGAATATTTAAAAAGAACACAGAGAAATATTTGTAACTCAACTTTCTAAGCTTAAATTGGAAAAACTATTTCATGGTGGACTTACTGTGGTCAACGTGAGCAGGAACGCCCAGCTGGACTGAGTTGTGTGGTTCTGGGCATAGAGGATCCACCTGAGGACTGCTGCCAACACAACACGAAGGAGAACGGGAGCAGAAGATAGTTGCCAGCTGTTTCCCAGAAGTTCCGTTGCAGCTGGTTCTCCCAAAGGGAACTTGGCCATTCTCATCGCACAAGGAGTTTCAGGGGAGCTCTGGTCTTCATCTCTGCTGCGAGCACTGTCTCCTGGTTCTAGTACAGATTTCTTCAGCCTTTTAGTGCAGACACAGATGTACATGGACATTGCCGTGGACTCCCAGCCCTTGACTGGATCTTTCAGGTCTCTAGTGCACAGACAGTCTACACTCTTCCTGCTTTTGCCTTGTGTGTGAATGTTGTAACTTGGACTTGTCCTGTATTAAATCTGCTCTCTTGCAAACCATTGACTCCAGAAAAATAACTAATACATATTTTAAAAAATCAATAGTTTCAACTATGTGAAAAATCCAAAATTTCGGTGCAGTGCCTCAAAACAAATCAAAAATTTCTAGGACTGAGAAATAATGGCAGCCCCCTGAATCCTAATCCTTTCGTATATCTTCAACATTAGAAACCAACACCACAAATTAAACCAACCTTGAGTCATTATGTGGAAGGGATGGTAACTGTGAAGAGGGGAGAAACCACAAAACAGGCGACCATTGAAAATGCCTCCTGAGATTAGGCAAATTAAAAAAAAGGTGGGGAACCAGGACAAACAAGTGGATCTTGCCTGGTCTAAGACATCTGTGGCCATAGGAAGTGGGGAGTTTCATTTAAAAATATTGAAATTAGGGGCTGGGGATTTAGCTCAGTGGTTAGAGCGCTTACCTCGCAAGCACAAGGCCCAGAGTTCGATCCCCAGCACCAAAAAAAAAAAAAAAAAAAAATTGAAATTAAAAACACTCCAAACCAACTCCCCAATTTTCAATATGTTACTGTGAAGTTAACCAAATGGTCACCAAGTGCCCGGGGAGGAGCTGGGGGTGTAGCTCAGTGGTAGAGCATTTGCAGAGAATGCACAAGGCTTCCATCCCCAGTAATGCAAACACCAAAAACAAAGTATCCAGAAAGACAACAAGAGCATTGTGTAATCTTAGGTCACTTCAACATACCCAGGAGAGAGAATGTCATAAAGTTCTTGGTTGCGGAGCAAGAGAAACGAAGCTGAAGAGACTCCTTCTAAGAGAGGAATGGAAGACATTATACACAGGATTCTGGTTTCCTTTGAGATAAAAGCCTCATCCCCACTGTGTGAAGTCTTCATTGAGAGTACCAGGAACCAGGTCCTTCTATCTATTTTCTGTAGAACCACAGAGCCTCTGTTAGGCTCCATCTGATTGGGTGCTCTTTTCAGGGACTGGAGAAGTACAAGAGTCTAAGGTTGCCATGGTTTACTGCTGCAGCAAAGACAAGCACGCTAACTGCATTTCAATTCCTCACATGCACAAAGGAGGCTGAGAACTGTCAGCAGTAGTGACCAGAACTCAGGATTTACGCAGAGGAACCACACAGTCATGCAAGCCTCAATATAACCACAAACCAGCAATACAAGATTCGTGGCACCTTCAAATATGTGGCAGGCTACACCTACAGGTGATTGTTTTTATTTTTGTGGTTAAAAATATTAATAAGCAAAAGAATAAAAGGGTACAATTTAAAGGTAAGAAGTTTTAACAAACATCATGACAAAAAATGTTTTATTTTGCTAGAATAAACATGACAAAAAATAAATTTTATTTTGCTAGAAATGTGTAGAAAAATTGTAAAGAAGTTTCAAAGAAAGCTTTCAGAATCAGCTTTGCCTGACTTGTGCCCCGAGCACTGCAGTTCTGTCACTTCCCTCTAACCAGCATACAGAGAAATTACCGCAAAGTGGCCACAACGTCATGGCTCCAGCAGATATACAGGAGGATGCAAACCCTTCTTCAATATCTAATTTGAGAGAAAGCATAAGCAAAAGATTTTCAGTCAAAATGAACACAGATTCTAGAATACATGTCTGAAAATATGACATTGTGGGCTGGGGATGTAGCTCAGCAGTAATGTTTGCCTACCATGTACAAAGCCCTGTGTTCAATGCCTAGTTTAAAAAAAAAAAAAAAGACACTTGAAAAACTGGCTAAGAATGTATCTCAAAAATAATTTTGCACAACTTCACAAAATAAAAATGGCCCATTATACAATTCCTGAAAATTCCTAAAAGTGTTTCAAACATAAAACAGGGTAAGAATACTCACACATTGTGATGAAAAAAAAAAAAAAAACAAACAGATTTTTAATATTAATGCCCAAATTGCATGATTTTCTACTCCTTATTTTTAGAAGTACAACTCTCTCAATACAAGATAATCAAGTCTACACAAAGTCTGAAAATATGGAGGAAAAACTTAGTTTTCCCTAAGATCATTTCATGAAATATTTTAAAGTTGTCCTCAGTCCAACAATGGGAGCTGAGGGGGAAGGAGGCCTGCAAATGTAGGATCCCAGGTAATCAATTCTCCAACAGCACTTTCCTTTGTGTTTCTTATCAAAGTTACACATTTTCTTGATTTAAACAATCAAATAGTTCTACAGTCTACATCCCTATTTTAATAAGCCTATTGGTGCTACTCCTTTAGTAATTTTAGGCATTATTGGGTTTTGATGACAGAAAATGAAGAACTGTCTGCTTTTTACCTGCCCTCATTACCAATTTCTTCCTGCCCACATCCTCTCAACAGGTGTATCATCAGTATTTGACTCGTATTCATTGGTGACCAGAGCATGGCTAGGTAAATACTGTTCACGGCTGGCCACATAACATCATGGATACTTTCCTTCCCTCCTGCACTTACAGTTGGTTACTTTTTCATTTGCTCACTATGTCTTCACACAAGCCCACATGCTTCATGAACTGTACAAACCCAAAGCTCCTGATGTGTTAGGTTATCTACAGGCGTTGTCTTCTCCAAAAGCCTCTGCCCTGGTCCAACCTGACAAGAGTTGAGAAGGTGGCAGCTACTTCCCAGAGGGGCGCACAGAGTGCCAAGAAGATCAAGGTCTCTGGGCAGAACCAGCCAAAGGCCCCCGCACAGCCTCCCAGTAGGGAGCCAATCTCCTGACACAGTGACTCTTCCCATGTTCTCTGTGAGCACATGCTGCCACAGCAAAGGATCGTGGGCTGAGAACAATTCCAAACACAACTGCAAAAGCCTGAGAGCTAACGAAAACGATCTGCAGGTTGCAAGAGACAGCCGGGTGCACTTTCAGTAGAATTTTGTACAGGCAGCTTCCACTTCAAAGTTCCCGGCAGGCGGCAGGTTCTGGGGCAAGAGTAAAATCTATGTTTATTCTGCAAATCTGAGTTGGCACAGCCATCATAAGCAAGAGACACAACTGGTGGTAAATGCCCCTGTCGTTTTAAACACAGCAAGTCATTCTATCCCAACATTGATCCCTGGCATATAAGGGACACATCTCTTTTTCAGGCACACTTTTTCCAATACATCCTAGGGGAGGCTAACATGAATCGATAGTTAACACAGGAATTCCTTACTTGCCTAGGAGACATCCTTTATCTACCATGAAGACTTCTATTTTTTCTCTATTCTATACATTCCTAAATTCCCACTATGGCACGTACTTGGTCTAAAGTGGCCTCAACTTTTTAAAAAACAATTAGTGACAAACTCATTTTTTACTAAACGAGCCAACTCATTTTTTACTAAATGTAAGTAGGTTGTGAACATTTTTATTTTTTAAAAAATTAGTCTCTTGATTTAGTCAGGGCTTGAGGGGGTCACAGGAGATTAGCCATGGTCATATTCAAAATGATACATTTACTCAAGGCAAAGCTTAATATTCTTGGTCTTCAGAGCAGCTACAGAAATGCCAGCAAGACATTAAGGAATGTCCAACTGAAACACCTTTACTCAAACTTGATTCCTTGGGCCAGTGGGAGGTCTTTACTGTAGTTGATGGTACTGGAGAGGAAAAGTGAACAAAATTAAATGAATGATAGTACACACATAAGATAGATTACTTTCACACCATTAAAATGTATAGATCTGTTTATATTAACAAGTTAGTGAAGAAAATGTAGGACACAAAATAATGCTAGTATGAAGCCAGTTTTGTAAAAGAAAAAAGAGAATCACAAAAGTTTGAAAGGCATATATCCATACATGTTACTCAATTTTTATTTTGAGCAGGACACAAGAAAATGGGGACTGTAACTTTATCTCTCTCAGTGACTTGTATTATTATGGAAAACATAAATATTCTCATTTTTTCCCATTCCCAGAAAGAAAAAGAAAATATTTATAATTTAGAAAAACAGAAGCTTCCCTATTAACTAGTCATCTAAGAGTCACCTAGTTTTCTTTTGAGAGGAAAAGTGTCCCCACTATATGATTTAGAAAAGCCATAGCTAAGTATTTACCAGTCTAGGTCGCTAGTGCACAAGAAAAGTAAGAAGGACATGACAGATATGGAAGAACAAGAAGCCAACACAGAGCATGCGTGTGTCTGGGGTCTGCTATACCTCAGCTAACATCCTTTGAAAATTCCTGAGGCTGTAAGGAGCCAACGCTGAGGAACCAGCCCGGTTACAGACTGGCCAGAAGCTGTGAGCTGGACTCTGCCAGGTACCCTGTACTCTTTCTACGTCACAGCACCACATGGAACTAACCCCACACACCCCATGTTATTACACTTGAATAAAAGCTATTGCTACCGCAGGTGGTGGAGAAACAGCATACAAGTAAAAGAAACAAGTCCTCCTCAAAGCTTCCAGAGAGCAGCCTCCTCAACTACGTATATTTAGGCAAATGAGCTAACCCACTCTCACAGGTCCTGTTCACTATTCCAACCTGGTCTCCAAGCCAGCCTTCTGCTTCCACTTCCATGGACCCCAAGGGTAGAAACTACATTCAAGGAATGACAGGGACAGCTTCCTCCATCTGCTCCTGCTGGCTGACCCCCATGTGTCCTGCCTCTGCACTGTCTCCCAGATAGAAACCACCATCAAGATAGTCTCACAGTAGGGTCCTGGGCACCGGCTGAAGGTGTACAAAGAGGCTAGAAAACCAATTCCAGAGTTACTTTTACTAATTGAGTATCCCTTATTCAAAATGTGTGGAATCAGAAGTGTTTCAGTTTTCAGATTTTGGGGTTTGGGGAATATTTGCATAGACATCAGATATCTTGGGAATGGAATCCAAGTTTATCACAAAGTTCATTTGTTCCATAGACACCATATGTCCATATCCTAATGGTACTTTTACACAACATTTTCAGGTCACTTGCATTCTGTGATATGTCACATGGTGTGGGATTTCACATGTAGCATCATGCCAGAGCTCAAATAATTTCAGATTTGGAGCATTTGAGTTATGAATGCTCAATCCATAGTACAAAATAGATGCTCCAAGAGGAAACAGCTATTGAATACTAGAAAAATAAAATCAAGTGAAACTGCATGCAGACAAGGCAGAAAGTACAAGAGTTCAACAGCATATTTCCAATAGCTTTAAAACCAAAACCATCTCCCAAAGCCTTTTCTTACCAAGTGGATCTTCTCATGTACTGTTTCCAGGCATCACTGCCAGACTCCCTGCCACCACCAGTGTGCTTTTCTCCTCCTACAGAAACAGAAGATAATCTCACATCTTTGTAGCAGTGTCTTTCTCTGTGGGCTTTTACTTGGTATCGCTTAGATGATGATAAAAGGAGACCAGAGCTACATGACCAGTTACTTTATATTTAGCTTAGAGTAGTTCCTCCACAAACAAAGAAAAGACAAAGACCAAAAACAGAAAAAGTAAAAAAAAAAAAAAAGTTAGTAAGAAATAGAAATAGAACAGGAAGCAGAAGAAACCCTTAAAATAAATAAATATATAAATATAGAAATAAATTAAGATACTGAATGGAAATATCTAGACAGTTGGGACATAATCTTATTTTTGTTTATGCCTATCTATCCTTTCTACTGCATACATATATATACTACTAAAATATTTTAAGATCTACTTCAATATCTTAGAAAGGTTATAAAGAAGATAATGAGTCCTTAAACAAGAAAAGGATACTATTTGAAAGCATGCCATCAAAATACGAGAAATAAGTCTTAGGACTGTTTTTAATAATAGCAGTGAAGGGAAAACTTGACAGAAGAAAAATTTAAGGAAATTTCCCACAGAGAAAACAAAAAGACTAAAGAGACGGAAAACAGAAAAGAACAGAAAACAAAATCAGACAATCAACACTTTGGTAACAGTATCATTTATAAATGTAAAACTTCATTTGGCCTAAACCATTTTTTTGAGAACAGTATGGTTTATGCTCAACATCTGCTAGACTGAGGTTACTAGGTGGCCAGTCCTGGGAAGGGCCTGCACCCCATACTCCCACAACCTGTTGTTGGAGGAATTAAGCACACCCTGTGTAACTGCAATGGGAGAAGACTCTTAGAAGTCCATGCCTTGTTTTCACCGACCTAAGCCCTTGCAATGACATCATGTCATAAACTAGGGAAATATGGGGAAAAGGAGGAGGGGCTTAAGAACATTAATCTAGAGGGTCAACACATAATGTCAATTTGTCAGAGACAGCAGTTATATCACATTATTTAGAAAAAGTGAAGTAAATTCAAAGGTAAGGGGTTGGGGATTTAGCTCAGTGGTACAGCCCTTGCCTAGCAAGTGCAAGGCCCTGAGTTCAATCCCCAGCATCACAAAAAAAAAAAAAAAAAAGGTAAATTTACTTTTTTGCTTCTAATAAGAACACTCTAAAAGTAGCCTCTGGCAAAGAAAGAGGGGAAAAAGTGTGGACTAACTGCTTTTCCCATTGTAATACTTTCTTAAAACTTCGAAAATTAAGCGTGAAAGTTTAAAGGAAGAATAGTTCAGGACACAGTATAAGGCACAGACTAGAAACGGAGCAGAAACCCACAGAAGGAGATGACACGCACGTATCCAGAGAGCCACACAGAGGAGGCTGGGGCAGGGTCCTGACTGGAAACAGAAGCCTCTGTCAAAATCTCACACTAGACCAGAATTATAGTGTTTGGAATGCTAAATAAATAGACTTTTAAGGTTTACATGTTTGTTGCTGGCCACAGTGGCACAAGCCTGTCATCCCAGCACTCTGGGAAGCTGAGGCAAAAGGACTGACAGTTTGAGCCTAGCCTGGGCAACTCAGCAAGGCCCTGTCTCAAAATATTAGATAAAGAAAGGGTTGGGGATATAGCTCAGTACAAAGCCTCTGGATTCAATCTCCAGTACTGCAAAAAAAAAAAAAAAAAAAAAAAAAAAAAAAAAAAAAAAAAAAAAAAAAAAAAAAAAAAAAAAAAAAAAAAAAAAAAAAAAAAAAAAAAAAAAAAAAAAAAAAAAAAAAAAAAAAAAAAAAAAAAACCCAAAAGTTTGCTTTGCTTTTGTATTTTAAAAATCTGTTTTTACTATACTTTGGATTCTTTTTATTAAGTAAAACAATGTGATTATTGGGAAGTTTTTAAACTATACTTTAGGTTCTTTTTATTAAGTAAAACAATGTGATTCTTGTTTTTTTTTTTAAAAAAAAAACCTAAGTTTAAGCATTAATAATTCAAAAAAGTCACAAATAATTAATGACTTGAGGTTGCAGATTTAGCTCAGTGGTGGAGCACTTGCCCAGCAAGCTCAAGACCCCAAGTTCAATCCCCAGCACCAAAAAAAAAACAAAAAAACAAAAAAAAAAACAAAAAACAAGGCTCATTAGTAAGAGTAAAGAAAAGCAGGGCCCAGCAAAAACGAACAACTTAAAATTTCATCTAGTGAAGGACAATATATTTAAATTTATTATGTCCATTTCACAAATAAACACCAAAAATTTCACGCGAAGTTTTCCAGCCTTGAAGCAGGAGTTTTACATCATTTTTGGGTTTTAGATCTTCTACCTAGAAAACAGATGCTACATTTTAGGGGTTCACATATCTTAGGTCAAGGGCCCCTACTCTAACCTGCTGCCTTATCTCAGGAGAAAATGCAGACTCTGGGCAGTAAGTTCAGATGGAACATAAGCTCAGCCAGGCACGTTAGATGGTGCAAGATTATTTCGGAATGTCAGTCATGATTCCATTTCTGCATCAACCTTCCCTAACAGCCTCTACTGCTTTCTCTCTCCCACCGAACACAAAGGAGGAGAGATGATTCACTACGTACCGAATGCTCCTCCAATTTCAGCCCCATTGGTTGGAATGTTGACGTTCACAACACCACAGTCTGATCCTTTAGGTCTATGTGTAAAAGCAGAGGCACAGTGAGAGCAATGTATAGGAAACTAAAAACAAAACAAAAACTCAACTACTCAAGACTCTCTGTGCTAAAAAAACGAATTCTTTTTTTTTAAGTTCACTCACCACACAAATCAGACTTATACAAATGTTTAAAATCAACAAGACTGTACCCAAGCCAGCGGAAGATTCTGCCCAAATCTTTGGTAAAGATGCTGCTTGAAAGTCCCTGTTTGACCTCATTATTCCATGCAAAGGCCTCTTCTTCATTCTAAAAGGACAGATGTTGGAAGCTGTTAGATGTTAGGATGTTCAAGCCAAAGTTCACTGATGGTCAATACATTTTATGAGGTATACTAATAATTTTAGTGAACAAATGAAAAGCAAGAGGCAATATTTTACTAATTCTATGTTTTCTTTATAATTTAGATCATTGTTAATAAGTAAAACTTCGGGTGGGTTTCCCCCTATTATAATTCAAGAAACAAAAGATTAGTACGTTCTTCGATTTAAACTACTAAATACAATAGCTAACATTTACTGAGACTTTAGCATGTACAACACACTGATCAATGCACTTAATATGTATTTAGTTATTTAATTCCTACCCTATTACACAAGTTTTATACAATCACCAATATACAGGTTTGCCAACTAAAGCCCAGGTTTGCCAACTAAATCTAAATAATTTGCTCGAAACCCCACATTTACTGAGACTTTAGCATGTACAACACACTGATCAATGCACTTAATATGTATTTAGTTATTTAATTCCTACCCTATTACACAAGTTTTATACAATCACCAATATACAGGTTTGCCAACTAAATCTAAATAATTTGCTCGAAACCCCACAGTCAAACCCACTCACACATTACGGAACATGAATTATACTCTCTAGCTAGTGAAATATTATACTTTCTAGCTAGTGAAATATTACACTATCTAGTGAAACCATGATAGACAATGAAAAGCAAAATATAAATAACCACAATCATATAGCTGCAACAAGGTGCAATTATTGCCATTCTTTAACTGCTAATATGGAGCATTTAATCGATCCAATCCCTTCAGTCTCAAAATGAATCCTCAATATTTTTGCTGGTGAGGCCAGGGCTACCTGAAGCTAGAGAGTTGTCTTTACCTGTTAAAACCTTCACAATTTGGCCCCTGATGTAGTTTATAACTGTATCTCCATAGATCACTTATATATCTTCTCATTTCATCTGACACATAAGTAGAATTTAGGCTATGGAAGTATCCAGTCCACGTGTCAGGAGAAGCCAGCTCGAGGGCCCACACAGCTCAGAGTAAGGTGACTCAGGAGATAAGAACCACACACTCCGTAAACCTTAATAGTCCACTACCCATCTCAGTCTCCTTGGCAACTGGTTTGGCATACTCTATGGTTTTAAAGTGTTCATCTCACATTTTACCTGAACCTCCAAATTTCTATTATTCAAAATGACTCTCTAAATGCTTCCTAAAGGCTAATCAATTGAAATTTAAGCAATCTTCATATTTTCCTAGTCCTATCATTTATTTCAATATTAGACCAGAGAAACAGAATCCATTTTTACCTTGAATTTAATGATGTAAAGAATTGGAGCAAAAGTTTCTGTGTGTACAATGGGTGCATCGTGGGCAAGACCTGTCACGATTGTGGGTTCCACATAATTTCCAGGGCGATCCATAACCTTAAGTACAGAGATGAAATAAAAAGAATGAAAGCATTTTGTTTTCTAGTACTTGTGTCAGAGGATACCATCTTTGCCTACACTTATGAGAAAAAAATTAACAGCATTTATAAATAATTTCTCCAAAACAACATTCCATCTTGAATGAAAATCATCTCTTCTTCCTGTTGGTTCTAAGTTGGTCAGAAAAAAGGAGGAAAGTTTTAAGGGAGGCATGTCATATGTCACAACCAAGCTACGTCAAAAATAAAACACTGCTAAAAGTGGTTATTTTGAAATTAATTGTGTTGTAGATTGAATTGTGCCCTGCCCCAAATTTATATGTTAAAGTCCTGGCATTCAAGGTGAGTTCACTTGGAATAGGACCATTAGGAAGCAATTTAAAGTCGTGGCTGAGATCATCATGGTGGGACCCTAATCCAATAGAACTAGGGTCCTTATATGAGGAAGAGACACTAGAGATATCTTCCCTATCTGGGAAGGGTCACGTGAGGATACAAGAAAGGGCTGTTGGCAAGCTAGAAAGCCACCAGAAACCAAGTCTGCCAGCACCTTGGTCTTGGACTTCAAGCCTCCAGAACTGTGGGAAAATATACTTCTGTTGTTTAGGCTGCCTGAGCTGTGGTATTTTGTTACGGCAACCACAGTAGATTAACACATTGTGCAAAGCCAAAAACTCTAAAATATTATAGACCAATGATGGTAAACCTTTTAGAGACAAGCACCCAAACTGCAACCCCAAATCTACTGATTTATTGAAAAGTGCCAACACTGCAATTAAATTTGAACACTGAGGTTTTAGTTTAGGAAAAAGTAACTCATACATTAATATCTTTTGTCTTAAAAGAAAACATGCATGCCACAGATTCACCACCACCACCACAGACACTCATAACCAATCGCCATGCAACCAAATTCCTAGTTCAGCTCCTCCTAACATCTTCTCTTCCTTTCCTTCTATGAAATACTCTGATGCCCACAGCAACTTGCTCTGGTGGTCCACTCGCTCTCCAATGAGCTTCTGAAACTCTGCTCTCTCCCTCTGAGCTGTGTACTCATCAAGAGTCAATCATATTTATCCTCAATTGTGTGGATGTCAGCTGCATTTGTTACCATAATGCCACACTATATTACATAACTTAAATGGAAAAAGCGATTCCTATAAAACTTGGGTCATTTGCTTTAAAGAAAACACACTGTAAGAAAGAAGGGAAAAGCCAAGCATAATGGTGCAGACCTGTGATCCCAGCAGTCTGAGAGACTGAGGTAGAAGCCTCACAAGTTCCAGTCCTGCTTGGGCAATTTAACAATTTACCAAGAGCTTGCCTCGAAATAAAAAATAAAAAATAAAAAAGGGCTAGGGATGTAGTTGAGTTCAAAGGCCGTGGATACACATACATCCTGAGAATTACAAGTGGATTTGTCAATGATTAAGACTAGACAGAAAGAACCTACTGTCAGATTGCTTTGCAAGATTCAAGTCACCATGAATTTCAAATTAAGTGAAACAAAACTGTATACTTAATAAATTATAGGTACACTTTTCATAAAGAATACAACAAATTCTTACAGTCCATTAAGAAAACACCTTGACTGTATATCAAATGAATCACAAGCTGGGCACAGGTGTAATCTCAAGTGCTTGGGAGGCTGAGACGGGAAGATGCCAAGTGCGAGGCGAGCCTGGGTAACTTAGCAAGAGCCTGTCTTGAAATGTGGAAAATAAAAGTGTGTGTGTGTGTGTGTGTGTGTGTGTGTGTGTGTGTGTGTCGGGGGGTGTGCCTGAGATGTCATTCAGCATTCCCTAAGTTCAATCCTCCATACACTGGGGCAGGATCACAAAAGTAGTTCTGCGTTAAATTAAAGTATTTATGGTATGTATTTTTATGATTCTCTGCCTTAATTGTCTGAAGTAACCAGTAAATATGGGTTCTAATAGCTCTGAATACAAAGTCTTCTATTATGTCATGACGAGGTCTCTTTTCCATTACAGGGCTCAAGGGACCCAACCCAAAAGCTACCACAAATGAATTCTTTTTGTATCTTCCCAGAAACATTCCAGGGGGAAATCTTTGTAAAAGAAATTGGGAAAAGAAGGATGTAGAACAGGGACCCTCACTTACTTGGTCAGCATCCTGCTTGGGCCCAAGGGAAGAAAGTAAAGAAGCTACCATCCCATTACCTTGCCCCCATAGACGATGGTGCCGCCTCCTTTCTTTGCTTCTTCCACTGCTCCGAGAAACTTGCTCACGGACTGTTTGGAGTGGAGTGGCCCATAGAGCACGTTAGCTGGGGATAGAAAGGAATGCTCTTCATTTTGCCTGCACAGCATCACTGTAGCGGCACAGCAGCTTTGTGAATGAACTGTCAGCCACGTCTTCCCACTAGCCACTGCACTAGACACGGGAGATCCATGTGTTCGTTACAGCATGATGGCAGTCTGAGAACATCAGTCTCCACAGCCAGTGTGCAATTCAAGGGGGAGACTGGTGCTGCCATGTGGCTGCCGAAACTAAGAAAGAGGAAGAAGAAAGACTTGGGCAGGCTGCATAGGGATGTGGCATTTTAGCAGAGCTAATGACTCTGTGTGTGTGTGTGTGTGTGTGTGTGTGTGTGTGTGTGAAGAGCTGGGCGAAGGACATTTCTAGCGGACAGAACAGCAGGAAAGTCCACAAGACTGGAAGCACTGAGAGAAGGTGGAGAAGGCAGAGACAGGGTGCAACAGGACAAGGTGACAACAGGACACAAGTGTGGTTAGAGGCAGGCGGAGAGGAAGGTGGGTGTCAGACTGTGAGGACTTGGAAGCCTTCGAAAGTGGGAATCAAAAGAATCTATGCTTTTGTCTAAGCACAACAAGAAGTCACTGGAGTGTTTTAAGTAAGAGTGAATCATCTGATATGCTTTTAAAAACCACTCTGGTTACTGTCCAAGGCAGCAGCGGAAGCAGGAAAGTCAGCGAGGGGATGAGCAGCCTTCCAGGACAGGATGGGGTGGCCTGGATGACTGCCAGCACCGCATACACAAGCGCCTGGATCCTAACATAGAACATGTCACCCTAAACGCCTCGCAGCCTGCCTCGTGGGCTCTCGGGCCTCTCCATTCTTAGCCAGCTATCCCCAGGGCAATGGAAGACCCCGAAATGCAGAAGATCAGAAACATTTTACATTTGCTGTCAAAAAGGAAATTTTTGAAACAGAACCAGATACTCACGCTCCAGTGGGTTCCCCACACGGATTTGTGCGTAGGCCTTTTTAAGTCTATTTACAACTTCATCATGGATGCTTTCGTGTAAAAACTAAGTGAAAGAAGAAACATTCATGACAACACCAGAGCAATGCATTACTTTTTAAACAATGAGTAACTTTCTTGATAGCCTTAATAGTTCCTAATAGTTTTTAAAAAACTGAAATCTCTAAAAACATAAAGCAAATAAAAGTATGATTTTAATCATACAATTTCTATGTTGATACTAATTACATGAAGATGATTATTTCCTCCCGGTGTGTCAGTGAGCCCACTGCTAGCACAGAGTGGGAGAAAAGGTAGAGTCCCTGGTTGATTAACGTTTGCCAAGAGTACAACAGAGCAGCAGGGCCACATAGTTGCAAACCACATATAGGAAATATATTTTTCTAGCTGTATTACTATGACATCTTTGCGAGAGACTCCAGCAACATGTGGTGTCCAGCCAGGTGTGGCGGCACACGCCTGTCAGCCCAGCACTCTGGGAGACTGAGGCAGGAAGACCACAAGCTCAAGCTCAGCCTGGGCAACTTAATGAGACTCTGTCTCAAATTTAAAAGGGGGAGGGTAGCGGGGATGCAGCTACCCTCCCCAGTACCTGGAAAGAAGAGAAAAAACAAGTCGGATCTAAAACACAGGACAATCTCAAGGGCTTGTACAGACACACTCACCAGTCGCCTCGCAGAGGTACACCTCTGGCCGGCTGTCCCCACGGCAGCAAAGAGGGCTGATGGAACAACTAGGCTGAGGTCTGCATCCTCGAAAGCTTAGACAAGGACAAACACATGCCCGTCAGTTTGGTGCAGTAGGCAGACACAGTATTTGCTGTTAGGAAATGATGCCTTTAGAAAGCAAGAACGTCAAACTATCAGAAAGTAAGCATGACCACTGCAGAGATGGCTGTGTTCACCGCGGGAGGCACGGGACTTTTCCTGCAATGAGAATAGAGCAATGAGCTCTACGACCGTTACCCAAATACACAGGCGAATGGAGGCCCTCACTCCAACCTTTTCATCTTTCACCTCTTCCGCTTCCAATACACTGGAGTCTGCGCTGTATCTCACTGTGAGCTCTCTCCAAAGACCACATCCCCTCTGTCAGCACTATTTGCTCTCAGTGTCCATCGGGGGCCTACTTTGATGCCATCTCTCCAGGCCCACAGGCAATGAAAGTGGACAGTGTAACCCTCTGATTGTTGCTACCTAAAAATCAATGCTCTTTGGCAACTCTGTGCATCAGTCAGTTCCCTGCTGCCACCTTATAGAAGCTTTTCTAAATCTTCTCAAAATATGTTTTTTCTGAATCTTTGAAACTCTTCTTTTTTGGTGTTTTGAGACAGAGTCTCACCACGTAGCTCAGGCTGACCTAGAACTCACTATGTAGTGCAGGCTGCTCTCAAACTGTCCGTGATCCTCCTGCCTCAGCCTCCTGAGTGCTGGGATTACAGGTGTACATTACTCACGCCTGGCACAACACCTCTGCTTTTTGCTACTGCCCCAGTGACCTCACCCTCTACTTCAAGGAAAAATCAAAGCACTTTCCATCTCCCTGTGTTCCTCTGAATAGATCAGTACAAAGTCACTTCCAAATTCCTATTTTTATCTACTCCTTCTCTCCCGCCTTCAAAAGAAAAAAATTAACATCTTTACAAGGTTAACTCTCTCATTTATATCATTTGTAATTCTTTATACCTCCCCAACACTTACAGCCTCATTTCCCTCTTAGGTCTCAGTTCCCCGTAATGTAACAGTGTCCTCACAGTAACATGATGGCTAAGAAGGTGGTTTGTGTAAATAGACAAGAGTTCTTACGCATCGCCACCACTTTTTAGCTGTGTTATTTTAACTTTGTAAGCCTTGGTTTTTTTATTCTGTACAAGCGAGTAGTACTGCCTGGGGAACTTTTCGATGGAAGTAAGGAGGTAAGGAAAGCTCTGCATCCCAAGATCGGATTGCCAGGTCCCAGCTGCCAGCCTCTATACCCTGCCAGCCTGTTATTTCGGTGCACTCCTTTCAAATCTCAGAAGATAAACTTCTAATGAGATTACCAGTATCCATTCCATGGGATTGTTGTGGGAATTAAATAATGTATATGAAACAGCTGTAGACATTATTATCTGGCAGATAGCCAAGGCTCACTAAAGGCTAACTAAATGTTTCAATGAAGTTCCAAGTTCACCTGGAACAAATCCTTCGCCATGTGTTTTTAAAATCTCTATTATATGCTACACATATTTAGGCATTTAAACCTAACAGCAATGCAGAAATTAGTAAATGTTGCTCTTTATCACTAAAGCTACGCTTCTATTAAATCTTAACCTACTGATTTCCATTACATTATCCAGGTTAAGCTGATAGACTATTTCCTTTTGCACCAAACTCAGATAAATGAAAAAACAAACAAAAAACATGACCACAATATAAGTAATCAAGCCTACAGACAGGTAACAAACAATGCCTTAAGGAAGCGCTTCTTCCCAACACAGGAGCTTCCAATACTCCACTAAAGATCAATTCATGTTTCTGAACTCTAAAGGAACTGAAAAGTCACATTAAGAGTTACTCGGTCATTCTAGAGAAACAGTTTTTAGAAAACAAGAGATGGAAAAACACAAAGAACTAAAGCTACATTCTAGGGAATAGGAGACTATTCATACATAGTCTCCAGGCCCCAGGTAACATTCTCCAAACATGAATACTGCTCCTTCTTAGTTTTCTCTACCTTTAACCCAAACTTGTATTCTGTCTGCTAAACCATGAGATCCTAAACAATTTCTGTATGTTTAAAATGGTTACTGAGGATATTCTGAACAGAAAGCAAAACAATTAAGAGAGGCAGCCTTACCGATAATGGCATTGTTCCCTCCAAGTTCCAGCAAGTATTTCCCTTCAAAAAAACCACAAACACAAATTAACTTCTATTTCTATATTTATTGTACAGTGGTATATAGCCTCAACTTATAGCTTATCCCAATTATGTTTTAATTTCATTTCTGGTTTATAAAGTAGCACACTTTGTATCAATGTCAAATTTCCTGATTTTGACAACTGTACTATGGTTCTATGAGAAAACATCTATGTTCTTAGGAAGTACAAGGAAATACTGACTGGCAAAAGGACATCCTCAACTTATGCTACAAACAGTTCAACAATAATGTGTACACCCTGTGTGTGTGCACATGTGTGTGCATATAGGCAGGCGTGCACATCTGTGTTGCTAGACAGAAAATAATAAAGCAAATGGAGCAAAATGTAAGCAGTTGGTGAATCTGATTAAGGAGTATAAAGAATCTCTTATGTTAGTATTGTAACTTTTAAATTTTAAATTAGGAAAAGAAAAAACCTGTAAAACAGTCCATCCACTGTGAAAACAGTCCATCCACTGTGAAAACAGTATGGCAACTCACCCAAAATTAAACACAGTATTATTATAAGACTAGAAATTCCACTTCAAGGTATATAAGCAAAAGTAAAGAAAGCAGAGACTTGAACAGCTATCTATATACCAATGTTCTTAGTTTTATTTATAAAAGTCAAAAGATAGAAGCATCTCATGTTTCTATCAGCCTTTGTAGAGATAAAGAAAATGTGACATATATATATATGAATATTATGCAGCCTTAACAAAGAGGGAAATTCTTTTTTTTTAAATTTTATTTTAGTGGCACGGTTTAAATATACATAATGGTAACATTCATCATAGGGAATTTGTACCTGTACATGATATATCTTGCTGCTTTTTTCTCATTCCCCTCCCTTCAACCCCTCCCCTCTCTCAAAAAAGGAAATTCTATCATGTGCTATATATAACATGGATGATCCTTGAAGACATTAGGCTAAGTAAAACAAACTAATCACAAAAAGACAAATTACCGTAAGATTCCATGTACTTGTAGTATAGTCAAAATCATAGATAAAGCAGAATAGTTGTTGCCAGGATGTAGGAATAAATTAGCACTTAATGGGTACAGAGTTTCAGTTTTGTAAGATGAGAAAAGTTCAAAGCTAAGGTTACAGCTCAGTGTAAAGCTGCTGGCCAAGCAAGGCCTGGGTTCAACTTCCAGCACCAAAAAAAGATAAAATCTGCTAGTGGGAGCAGGGATGCTAATGATATGCAGCATCTTTTCGTGTGTTTATTATTGCACACTTGAAAGGTCCATTCAAATCCATAGCCTATTTTTAAATTGCATTATCTGCCTTTTATATTGTTCAGTTTTAGGAGTACTTCATATATTCTAGACCAAAGTTCCTTATCAGATGCATGATTTGCAAAAATGTTTACCATTTTATGGGCTGCTCTTTTTCCTAGTATCCTTTAGAGCACAAAAGTTTTTATTTTAATGAAGTCTATTTAATTTGTCCTTTTGTTGTTACTGCTATGGTTTAAGCACCCTAAGAAACTATTGCCTAATCCATTCTATGCTGTTTTAATTTTTTAGGATATTTAAAATTGTTAAGATACTGGTTCTTCCTAACTGATCTACCAGTTCAGTGCAATTGATATCGAAATTGCAGCTGCACCTGGTCTTAGTGGCACATGCCTGTGATCCCAGCACTCTAGGAGACTGAGGTATGAAAACTGTAAGTTCAAGCCCAGCAGGGGCAGTTTAATGACTTACTAAGACTTTGTCTCCAAATTAAAACATAACAAAAGGGCTGAAGATGTTCAGTGTGAAGCCCCAGTACCTACCTCATACACACATACACACAAACACACAAAGAAAAAAATCAGCCATGAAGTAGACTACCTGAAACTATGAAGATACAATCCTTTCAATCCTTTTCAATCATTATATATGTACATATATACATATATATATATATGAATGAGAGATGAGTGTAGATGAGTATTTCATATTCTAAGTACTATATACGTAGTGGTCTATTTAAATTGTGATTTTTTTAAACATGCTAAATAGGTATGAAGGAATATGAAAAATACTTTTTAAAAAATGTTTTAAGTTTATTTTCTTTTTGAGAAGGGTCTTGCTATGTAGTTTCAGGCTGGCCTTGAACTCACTATGTAATCCAGGGTGGCCTTGAACTCACAGTGATCCTCCTGCCTCAGTCCTGAGTGCTAAAATTACAGGCATGCACCACCACACTCAACTTGAAAAATACTTTTCATATGATTCTACTATTTTCTACTAGAAAGAAAATATCTTTTTTTCCCATTAGAATTTGAGATTCCCCTAAAAATCAACTGCTAACACTTGTACCCTCTTATTTTACTTGGACATTCAAATGAACAGGGCCTCTGTCTCCATGGAAAGGGTCAAGAAGGAAAAAAATCCCACTTACACAATTTACATCCACACTTCTGAGAGAATCAAGATCTCCATGAGCAAGCCACCACTTACCGAATCTCTCCTGCACCATCAGGGCCACCTGTTTTCCCACCTGGGTGCTCCCTGTGAAGGACAGCAGGTTCACCTGCTCATCTTTGGCCATTGCTGTGCTGCGGGGGAACAGACACAGTCACCGGAGCAGAGAAACGCAGCGATGGCAGCACCTACCAGTACAGGCAAGAAAGCAGTGATGCAGGCCCTGGGAGAGGCTCAGTTAAGAATGAGCGAGTCCCTCGCAGGAGAGCAAGGATGCTCTTCGTGAAAATGAAATGCAATTGTCACAAGTAAAAGCATATGACTAAACAGGCTAACTGGCTCTGTGAGAGCTCTGTATGCAGAAATCACCCTCAGGAAGCAGATAGCTAAGGGGAAAGTCTGCCCTATCCTGAGAGCGCAATTGGAAAGTACGATCCTAATGTTTCCTTAATGAGCATTCTAATGGTTTTTCGGATCCATAATGTACTATATATTCCCTTTAAGAATTAAAAAGCTAGGATGGCTGTGGGGAAACATCCTTCAGTATTTTTCAAAGAAGCTGATGTATAAAGGCTATGCTAGGATTTCCAGTTGCTTCTAAGGAATACAATCAGGCACTATTGGTTTGAATTTCTTTGTTCATAGCTCTGTGCTTCAAAGGGTACAATGTGAGCTGAGCAGGGCAGTCACAGCATCAATTCAATGCAGGGCTGGACAAGCCACTTAAGTTATCCAAGTAGGTTTCACCGGGTACAACCTGCAAACGTGAGTCTTGACACTCAAGCTGGCTGTTGCTTAACGCCATATAATTAATACACTACTGAGCTTTTCCAAGCCAACATGAAGGACTGGAGGCCCACAGAACAAGAACAGAGTAGAACAAAGGATCCAATACTATGCTTTTAGTCACATTTAGACACACTTCACTGTGTACTACATATCTGGGCTTTGTGTCTTCTAATACATTCTCATCTATATTAACAGAGAGTAACTTATTGTTCCTTTTTTGAGATTGCCCACTAAGTATGGCAGGATGGTAACAGTGTTGGAGAAAGAACAACACTACAGCTATGCTGGGGTGAGTTATAAGACTTGACTCCTAGGAAACCTCACCTAAGGTCTAAGCTGGTAAAAACCACCTCAGCTCTCATCCTAGTTCAGAGCACTTATAGCCAGATACAGTGTAAAGAGGTTGTGACATTATGCTATGGAAAAGAACTCAGACACAAAAGGTCATGTATTGTATGGTTCCATGTGCATGAAATACTCAAATGGGCATTTCTATAGAGATGGTTGTCAGGGGAGGGGGGATGGAAGGGACTGCTAACAGCTATGCAGTTTCTTTCTGCAGTGATTCAAATGTTCTGGAAAAAGAAAGTAGCGACAGTTGCATAACAATGAATATGTAAAACCATTAAATTGGGGCTGAGGATGTAGCTCAGTAGTGGAGTGCTTGCCTAGCACATGTGAGGCCCTGGGTTTAATACTCAGCACTGCAAAAAAAAAAATGTATTACTCATCCTCCTCAAATAGCAGTTATACACTAGTAAGGAGACCAATGAGGTCTCTAATAATGATTCCAAAAGAACATTCTCATTCCTTAGAGGCACTGGGTTTTGTTATTCTAGTAAAGATGATTCTTGATCAACCTGGGGCCTTCAACAGAAGAAAGATGCTCTCCATCTAGTCACCTACCCGATATCGGCACCCCCACAGGTCAAGGAACAAATGGCCCCGGGCAGCTTGTTGTCCTCTAGAACCTTGGCCACTATCCTAGAAAGCAATAGGCAATTACTAAGTAAGACAATCATTTAAGATTTTTTAAAAAATGAGGAATAAATTCCAACCACCTGACTCTCCTTTTTTCAACTTCTTCTCCTACCCTTCAAACATTCAGAACTGGATTTCTCCTCACATATTAAGAGATAAAGATTTTAAACACTTATATGCAGACAAAATTTGTTTCCATGAAAGAATCTTAAGAAGGAAAAAATACATAGACTGTAAATAGAGGACACAAAGCATTTCAAATGATCATTGTTTTCAAGTATTTTTCTGCCAAACTAGGAAGACACATCCAGTTCAAGATGGCAGACTGGGGCCTGAGGCCACTGCTCAGTGGTGAAGTGTCCCGACCCGCGGGACAACAACGGGAGATCGG
>PVJO010020108.1:0-24058 GCA_004026905.1 Hystrix cristata | reverse complement strand
ATTCTTAGATTCTGCTATCCTATGTTCAGATTTAGCCTAATGAATAGCACATAGAGAGATACAAAAATATTCACTGCAAGGGGTTGGGGATTTAGCTCAGGGGTAGAGCACTTGCCTAGCAAGCACAAGGCCCCGAGTTTGATCTCCACTCCTGCCCCCAAATCTCAGCAATATATTTAAAGTGAATGCTGGAAAAAAGTTCTAGATGTATAACAAGGATGTTTAAAAAACATTACAGTACATATATTTAGTAGAAATTCACATTTAGGGAAATTGAGTAATACTTGAAAATGCTCATAATATATTAAAGAAAGGAAGTCATAAAAGAACCTGAACAGAACACAGAAATTTAAAAAGTAGATATATGTATAGGAGAAAAACAAATATACAAACCAGTTAACATTTCTTTGTGTATGTTACTTATGGATTTTAAAGATGACTTTAAAACAATAAGGTTATGATTTAAGAATTAGATAAAGACTAAATTTGTTTCCTCCTCTTTCCAAAGATATTAATATACATAAATGCTAGGTACAAAAAACTACCACAAAACTACTATGTTTCTTGCCACTGATGAATTAAGTAATTTAGAGAAAACTAGAAAACAGATATTCAACAGTCCTGGAAATTACAGTGTGGCTGTTTCTAAAGTTTTTAGACCCATTTCTTTCAAAAACTACTCTTGCCCTTTATACACGACTTTATATGACTCACTTCTGTACTTTTTTTTTTTTTTAACAGAAATTTATTTTCTTACAGTTCTGGAGTGTCTTACTTTCTCACTGCTGAGGCAAAATATCCAACACACACAGAAGGAAAGATTTATTTCAGCTCAACACCTTCATAACATTTTTTATGGCATTTTCAATGGCTATTTACCTCTAACAGGTTGGGTCAAGCCTCAGGGAATGTAAGAGTACTTTTTTTTTTTTTAAAACAGGGTCCTATGTGGTCCAGGCTGGCCTAGAACTCCCGGCGATACTCCTGCAGCAGCCTCCAGAGTGCTGGGTGTACAGGCATGCACCACCACACCCGGCATGAGTGTAATAGTACATTAAACGCACTAGGTTTTTTTTTTTTTTGTTTTGTTTTTTGAGGCAAAGTTTCCCTATGTAGCCCAGGCTGGCCTTGAACTCCCAGCAATCCTCCTGCCTCTCAGCCTCCCGAGTGCCAGGATCACAGGCATGTGCCACCACACCCAGCTCACTAATACTATTTTAAATTTTTCTCTATTAAGAAAATGAATTTCCATGTTTCATTGGGAAATAAAAATCATTCGTGATCTGTGTGTGTGTTGGGAATAAAACCAAGGACCATACACACCTGTGGCTCTACCCCTGAACTACCAGCCCCATCATAACCCTATTTATCTACTCTTAATATATACACAAAATATCTTAACTAAAGACATTATATAAAAGGCACTTACCACCAGCAATTTTAAGAAAATCTTCACCTGTTGCTTTGTAAACCTACGAAAACAAAGAGAAGTTCAGACCCCAATTCCCAAGCCTTCGGCTGCACGTCAGCACTCATGAGGGGGCTGAGGGCCCCAAGTCGAGGACGTACCTCAATGTACCGTGTCCCCATGTGATGTTTGTGCCTCTGCAGTGCCAGGTCCCTGTGTTCCTCGCTGACAAACCTCACCAGAGCTTCTCCATTCCTCCGACCCTGAGCGTTCAGACAAAGTGCCGCACCTCCCCTTTGAAGAAAACCAAACAGTTGGCAGGCAGGAAATGATTCAGTGAAGGGAAAAGGGGGGTAGGAACCCGGTAACCCTCTGGGATTGTTCAGTAAAACAGAGAAGAGAGAAAACCAACTTGGCGATATTGAGTCCTTTGAAAAATCGTGCAATGTCTTGATCTGAAGACTGCCACGGTAACCCTCGTGCCCTGACCACAGTGTTATCATCGACAAGCTCCATCTTGCTGCTGTGGACGAAGCAAAACTTCAGGTTGCAACGTTAATGCTTGTAAGCGTGACATCTCTCAGTCCCCGCTAGGCGACGCGCCTGGTAGCCTCTCAGATCTTACTTATGGTCATTCAGACAGACTTGCCACACTGCCTATTTTCCTCAAGAACTGGAAGCAAGCTTTAGTTTGTTTACTCTGCAGAGACAGCTGCCTGTGCAGGTCCAAGACCACACCAGCTCCTCCAGCAAAGCGTCCCTCGGCTGAGGAGCTCCCGCCTGTCAGAAACCGCCAGGCCCCAGGGTCAGCTCAGGGTGCAAGGTTTGCCCAGTACCCTCATGGCTTGAAAGCTGCCAGAACCAAGAGCATAGATTTAAATTAATTCTCAGATCCAGGCAGTAACAAATGGGTGTTAAACCCAATTTGGCAGCAAAATTTAGGGTCAGGACAGAGCTGGCAATTAACCCACATCAGGAATATGTGCATGCGGTCAGAACTCTTCCATGAACATACTTCCCTGTCAAACCAGTCACCCCAGAATGTTTATGTTAACTCTCAGGAGTCCCACCACCTCTGTGAGCCACTTGGAAATCGCCTATTATACATTTTGACACCTTTCGGCGGTCCGTCCATCTCGGGTTCGTATTTCAGTAACCCTAGGACATTTTCCTAATGGGTCACCTTCTTCACAACTAAACAGGCTTCAAAGTCTCTCCATGGGCAAAGCTGTCAGAAGCTTCTATCCATGTCAGGCAACAGACAATCTCAAGCAGCTCATTACAGTGATTTACACACTTCACCAGCCCTCCCTGTGATCACAAATAGAAATAGCACATCCTCCCTCACTGTTTCCTTTGCTTTCAAGAAGCTGATAAAATACACTTAAAGTAATCTCAGCAAAAATTAGGAACTCTGATTTCTTGGAGGTTTTCTAAGTGGAAGGATGGACAAATTTTAAAAGAATGAATTAAGAATCACAAACATTAAGATGTACCTCTGGTGATTGAATGACTGAAGATGCTAGTATTTCATTAAATTTTACTCCCAATAGTCAAGCTTACTTTAATAAAGGGCCTAACAATAAAGTGAGAGTCAAAGGTAAGTTTCTAAAATAAAAGGAGAATTAAAAATTAAAAAGCTCAAATGAATAGCACTCAACTACTTACCAAGTGCCACTTTCAAATTTGTAGTTTACTCTCTCTGGATCTGAAAACCTGTGATCTAAAAACGAGAAAACACAGGTCATCAGCTTAGCTATCAGATGTGCAAAGTGATGAGAACAAATTCAGAAGTGTTGGTGAAGAAAGGATGGTAGGGTCCAATTCTAGGACTGCATTATGATGACAGTTAAGACTTACTGTAAGGCTCTGATATCATTGCTAAAATTATATTCCCCATCTCTTCAACTTGAGATGCTCCGTATCGAGAGTCCGAGCTATTCTTCTCAAAGTTTAAACCTGGGAGATGAAGTTAAGCAAACATTTTGCAGAGGTTAAAATGAAGCTACTGTAACCCCACATTAAACTCATACAGAGCCAAAAAGGTAAAATTCTCTAGAAACTTCGGTATGGCTGTGTAGGCTTAGGGTTTGCCACACTCCCTACGTCTCCATCTGTCCTCTTGGGTCAGTGTCCGAGTCTTGGGAGTTGCCAGTAATAAAAGTTCTGTTTGTCCAGGTAATAGCAAATGCATGGATGCTGAGCCCAGTGAGTTTAGTTTCAAACAATAAAGTCTAATGGGGTTCAAATTAGAACCATTATTAGAATTCCTGTTAGAATGTTAATGAGAATTCTTTATTCTATCTTCATTTTATCTGACTCTACAAAGGCAATGACCATGGAATTTAAAGACACAGTTACATCAGTCAAGACCACACGTATTACACCACTTATTTTGGCCTCATATGAGTTGGACATGTCAAGTCACTGCAGACACTATTTCCTTGATACTACTTACACTCAGAATTTCTCTCCTTTTTTTGAGACAGGGTCTCACTATGTACCCCAGGCTGGCCTCGAACTTGGAGCAATTCTCTTCTCTCAGCCTCCTGATCAGAACTTCTCTTCTGCAATACTTTTAGAGCACTATTAGAGTTCATCTTGGTGGTAGCAAATGCTAGTTCTTTGAGAGAAAATTTTAGAAACAATTCCAGCACTCAAAGCACAATGGCCAATAGGTTCTTTTTTTCCTCTTTTTTTTTGGGGGGGTGCTATAGTACTAGGGACTGAACCCAGGTACTTCACGCTGAGCTACATCCCCAGCCTTTATTTTAATATTTTGAGTCCCGAAATTGCTAAATTGCCCAGGCTGGCCTCAAAATGGTGACCTTCCTGAGCCACCCAGAGTGTTGAGATCACAGGCATGCGCCACCAAGCCAGGTTTTTGTTTTGTTTTTTGTACGTTAGCCTCCAACAGTATTACCCAATGGGGCAGGGATAGCACAGTTGGAGACTAAAGTACAAAAAGGGGGATGTCTCACCACGTTGCACAGCCTGGTCTAGAACTCTGAATTCGAGTGATCCTTTGTCTCAGCCTCCTAGAACTGAGGAATACTGGCCCAGGCAACCGTGCCTGGTTCCAATATGGCTCCTCGCCATGTCAGTACAGCATTTGGGTAAACCAGAAAACACACCTCTTACATCTTGGCTCAAAATCAGTTTGAGGGGGAAACCAGAAGACATTTCTGTTACATTTTTAATTAGAAATCTCTCTAAAATAAGCACGTATCACCATCAAAACTGTTACCTTGTGAAGGCTAACAGCATTGGAATGGGTAATTTATTAAAGTTTCAATACTATAGTAGTATTTTGTATTATGTATAAACATGAACAAACTTTGCAATGTACTACAATCTACATTGAAGATGATACTGAGGGACTGCACCCCCCCCTTTTCTTTTTTTTTTTTTTTTTCATCTTTTCTCTAGAGTTTCAAATCTAAACAGCCAGGGCTGGGGATGTGGCTTAGTGGTTGAGTACTTGCCTAGCATGCACAGGGCCCTGAGTTTGATCACCAATACCCAAAAACAAAACAAAATTTAAAAAAACCCCAGACATCTGAGCTGAGAGAGTGAAACAGGAAGATTGCAAGTTTGAGACCAGCCTGGGGAACTTAGTGAGGCTCTGTCTCAAAAAATGAAGAAATGGAGCCGGGCGTGGTGGTGCATGCCTGTAATCCCAGCACTTGGGAGGCTGAGGCATGAGGATCACTGAGTTCGAGGCCAGAATGGACTCCATAGTAAGTTCAAGGCCAGCCTGAACTACATAGTGAGATCTTCTCTCAAAAAAAAAAAAAAAATTGGCTGGGCATGTAGTTCAGTGTGAAGGCCCTGGGTTCAATCCCTAGTACAGGAGATGCAGGGGGCATCTGTGTGATAGTTATTAGAGTGTTTACCTTATTTTAGAGTTAACTAACTAGTGCTTGCTTTGGCAGCACATATACTAAAATAGAGTTAACTAACTAGTATTTCATCATAGGTTAAACAAATGAAGACAGATGTAAAGCAAAGGTCTTTATGTACTAGCCAGAGCACACTAAGGGTGCAGTGTCAAAGCTGTTCAGAGATCTGTGTCCCAGAACCCCCGCAAGGTGCTGGAGAGCCACAGTGCAGCCCTCGCCCAGCACTGCCGAGGTCCTGGGTTCCATCCCCAGCACCACACACACAAGAATCCCGCTTGCAAGTACGCCAGTGAGCTGAAGATTTATCCAATGAGTGGTATCTTTTTCCGCTCAGAATTTAAAATCACTTTCCATGTCCCCCAGAGCTTCCTCTTTCCTCTCTCATTAAAGAGACACTGCTATCCAGCAGTGGGGAGGCAAACTCATTTTTGTGTTGTCCCTCAACTGGCTCCACCCTTCTGCTGTTAAATATACTACAGGGAGAAAGCCAGCCATATGTTCCTGGCCAATTACTTAACCCCACTAAATTTCAGCTTATCTGTAAAACCACAATTGTGATAATCTTTACCTCCCTGGGCTTTTTGTGCCGATTAAATGAGATAAAACAAGCCCAGAGTACAAAGCAGGCATTTAAATAAGAGATGGAAAAAAAAAAAAAAAAAAAGAGAGATGCCTTCCCCTTCCTAGAGCCCTGCAACTGCTTTCAGAACTCAGGACTGGACTTTTTAAAACACACCCTGCAATTCTAATAACATTTTCAGCCTTGCAGAGGTCCACATTAGAATAAAAACTACCCAGGAAATAGAGACTAAACCTGCCACAGTAGCCATGTTTCTCGGCCTCACACTTACTCTGCATGAAGGCTAGACAATGCTTTGGTAGAAGGGGAGGTTTTTTGTCTACTGTAGGATTTTTAGCATTATGTTGGACTCTTACTACTTGTCCTCAGTTAGGACAATTAAAAATGTCACTGGGCGGACAAAAATCACCCCAGGCTGAACAGCACTCATATAAGCTGATAGTTCCCAACAGCTCCAGCTTCACCCCTCAACATTTATAGATCTGTCAGAAAAGTGCTGGGATAAGAGAGCATTGTCAAATAGAGGTTTTGGAGAAAATTGGCCAAGGAAGCACTGTGGATGGGCTACCTGATGCTGCATCAAAACGGGGAGCTATGTAAACTCTGTCAACAGACACATGTGTGCCCATACACACTTTAGGAGCCTGGGGCAAAAGCACCCACTCATCCCGGGAGCCCACCCTTGGCCTTCAGCATGATTTCGTGCAGCCCGGAAAAAAGAACTGATCTTACATTTTTTTTTAAGGGACTGCAAAGAGAAGAATCTGAGCAGCACCTACATGGGGTCTGCAGACCCTAAAATATTAGCTGGATCTTTGCAGAAAGAATTTCCTAACCTCTGACCTAGAGGAACGCGGGTTGCCAAAAGATGGCTAAACATGGAGGATGCTGCAGGAATATTTAACACATCTTGACTTGACATCTCTGATCAGAAAACCCTGGGGAGAAATTAAGGGTTGGAGAAATAAAGACAGTCAAAGGATATTCCATTCAGATTCCTCTTGCTCTCCTATAAATGATGAGAGGTAACTAACCTCCTCACCTTGCTTAAGTAACTTCCCTATAAACCACCCTTATCTTCTTAATCCCCTGACCAAATTAGACCAGGAGTAACTGCCACACAACACCAAAGCCTCCCATAACTGCTCTAGGCCACAACCATCAATTTAAAACTCCATTAGACACGACCCGTATTAGTTCCTCCCTTCTCAACTGTGTTTTCATTTCCTGGGTATCAGCCCTTACCTTCCTCAGATCTCTTTCTACCTACTGCAGCCCCTATATCTTCTAAGAATATACTGGCATAAATAATGCCACTTATTAAACACCATTTTGTGTTCACGATAGTCCTGACAGGTAGGTAACCGTCAAAGCAACAAGATGAAAAAAACAGGACTGAAGAGACTGATTGTCCCACAAATCACACAGTTGCTTGGATAGCTGGTAATAGAACTGGAATTATTATACCACTCTGATTTGAATATGTCAACACAATTCCCTCCACCAAACAACTTTGTTGAACTTGTTTTTGTTTTGAGCAACACTGTGTGAGAAGCCTTTTCAATTTATAGATAAAAACCAAGTGAAGGAGATAGAGATAATAAAGAGTAAAATAGAAAGGAAAGCCTCCTGTCTGTGTTGAAATAGATTTGTAGCTAAAGAATCAATTTTCCTGAATTCTCCTTTCTAATGACAAATACATTGTTGACACTTGGCTAACTTGGTTCTACAGAACACGTACTGACATGTTTCCTTTTGAGCCATCACACACAGGGAAGATCAGCAGCTCTAATCTGCTAATAACTTTTCAGTCACCCAACCTCCTGCATGCCTAAACCACCTCCTCTTACACACTTACACACACACGTACGAACATACACACACGCGCACATTCTCTTAAGAAACTTTGTTCAATCCATACTCTTTACCAGAATGAAACAAAACAAAATGGACTTATTTCAAAAAAAAAAAGAGTACTGATTCTTTTCCACATCAATGCATAGTCACAAATGATTGTGAGGAAGGAAAGATGAGTCTGCACCTTCTGATTTACAGCTCCTCCCGCAACTTACTCATTCTGCCCTTGGGGCAGTCACAACAGCACAAACAGGCTCAGCCAGCTTTTCAGATGAGAAATGCCCAGAGGGACAAGGGTAGGCCAGGCTTGGTGGGAACAAAACCAACACTTTGGCGTCCATCAAGCAAAGGGCCACGTTAATGTGGAGGTGGGAGAGGTTGAAGGACAGGGGCAATTTATCTGGACAGGAGAAAAGCTTTCCTTAGCATTGCCTTCAAAGATTTAAGTCACATTTATATTAGCTAAAATTATAGCCCACCGAAAGACATTTTATAAAGATCATAAATACTAGTTTATCACTAGGCACAGTGATGCACGGCTGTAATCCCAGCTACTCCAGAAGCTGAGGCAGGAGGAGCAGTAGTTCAAAGTCAACCTGGGCAATGTAGCAAGCCCTTCTCTTAAAATGAAAAATGAAGAGTGGGGCTGGGGATGTGGCTTTGCGGTAGAGCGCTTGTCTAGGAAGCACAAGGCCCTGAGTTTGATTCCCGGCTCCAAAACAGAAGAGAAGAGAGCTGGGAAGGTCACTCAGTGGTAGAGCACTTGTATAACACGCATGAGGCCTTGGGTCCAATCCCCAGGACCACACACACTGAGAAAGAAAGCTTATCTACTAAAAAGATTTCTTTCTCAACTGCCTGAAAATGAACATATTTGGTTTCAGAATATCCACTTGTAAATAATATCTTTTTCAAACTAAATTTTTAGTTTTGTCCCTAAGACAATCAGACATAGAAAAGAGCACACATTAGCTGTGGAACAAAGTTTAAATTTTTCTAACTATGTCCTAATTCAAAATTCCATCTCAAAGCCATTTTTTCTCCCTGTCAAGATTCCTTAGCACACAAGTCTGTTACATCCCTTTTACTATTTTCTTTTTTATTTATAGCATAACACAATTACAGATGTTGCCAGACATATTAAAACACCTACGGTAATGAACACAGTGAGAGAAAAGCCAAGCAATACTTCAAGAACTGATTTCCTACTGGTATGTGCAGGAAAATAGGGAAAAAGAAATTGCATAGGTTAAAAAATTGGGTTCTATAACAATCAGCTATTTTGTGTGTGGACTGGAGGCTGAACCCAGGGCATCACGTATGCCAAGCACACCTTCTACCACTAAACTACACCCCAGCTCCAATCTGCTATACTTTAAAGTGAGCTTTGGAAGAACAAAAATTTTAAAATGCCACCATAAAATAATATAAGTAGGAGACAAGGCAACAAACTTTTTTATACTAGCAATAAAATGCTGGGAAACCAATCTAAACCCTTAGTTTCGACTCCATTTCTCTGAAGTTTACTCTTTCCAAGAAAAAAAAAAAAAAAAAAAAACCAACTTAAAATCCCCACCTATAATAAATAGGACTTCTAGGAGGTATGACTTGACTAAAGGCCCATGTGAAAGAATTTCAAACACACCTGAGGAGTAATTCTACCCTGGAAGAAATGAGATGTAGGTGAAAGCTAACCAAGAGAAAGATGAAAATTTTACTTCAGAAAAACACATTTATTTGGGGTAAACAAATCAGGTAAAGGAGACTCCATGATAACGAGTCTTCTAAAGCCTTCTGAACAACATTATCCTGGAATTCCCAAACTCACATTTTAAAAGTAAAATATATTCTTTTATAATTAAATTAAGCCATACAGAATTAACCTAACTCTGAAGGCTGGCAAGGAACATACAGTATTTCTAGTCACTTCACCTATTACTGACCACAAGCCGGTGTATTTACTGACCTGGCTCGTATCACGTCACAAAGGTAATTCCTTCTTCCTCCAGCTAACAAGGTCGACGACACTGAAGCTTAACTGTACGCTTGCAGATGTTTTAAATCCTTTTTGTATGAAGACAGGCACGGGAAGATGCAGGGCACCCTCTGTGTTTCTAACAATGGCCTCAGTCCCATTAATGAGAACAGACACACTCCTAAGTCTAAAATGAGCCACACGCTCACACCTTACTAACAGAGAAACCAAATTGACCTTGAAATTAACCTGCACTAACATGCAGCCAATACTCTGAAACTGCTGTATACATTCTCACACCAGATTTTTAAAAATTAAGTGCAAAATAGTTTAAATAAGACTAAGTCAAGAAGGAATTCCTTTTCAAAATCCTTGGCAGCTGTTCTTTCTTTACTGAGATGCTCAGCAGCCTAGTGAGACGTGTAGGATCACATTGCAGAGTGCAGGGCTCAACGGTTGCATATACCACCTCCTTTTTTCTTTTTTGGTTTTGTTTTGTTTTCTGAGACAGAGTCTTGCTGTGCAGTCCAGGCTGGCCTCCAACTCACAGCGATCCTCCTGCCTCAGCCTCCTGAGTGCTGGGATTACAGGCATGCACCACCATGCCTGGCTACTGTCTCCTTCCTTACAACAGCCTTTCCCATTCTAATTTGGGGAGACTGAGACTGACAGGTGCAATACATTGACCTCAGGAAATCTGACTCCAGGCTCCTGTTCTTAACCACTCTGCTACTGAGGCAACACCCTACTCTTCTAGTTGCTGTTGACACAGGGTATTTCTATGTCTGTCTCAAGCTCAAAATCCTGCTTCAGCCTCTTGAATACCTTGGATTGCATGCACGTTCCACCACGCCTGGTCCATTCTCATTTTTAATGTCACCCTGCTCAGGCACTCATGGGTACACTCACATCCAAATCTTTCACAAATGTCAAGAAGTGGTAAAACAGTCAGTCACTCTCACTCTCACACACACACACACACACACACACACACACACACACACACACACACACCCCGCTGTGGATCACTTGTCTGGTATGTGCTGAGGAAACCAGGATAACACAAATTTTAAAAGGAGACTATCTTTAAAAAGAGGAGGACCTATCTCAGTAGTCAATGAATGATCTTCGTGCATTCCAGATTGTTGCTCCTTGATTAATAAGTAGGATTTTTGCACCAGATTAATGGAAGAGCACCTAACTTAAAATACAGGCAAAAAACCTTTAAGCCTCAGTTTTCCTGGCTATAGAATGGGAGCGATATCTCCTACTGGACTGTTGTGAGGCTTTTGAAGGATTGTATGATATTTTCTTTTCTTCCTGCCGTACTTGGCCTCGTGAATGCCAAATCTGACCTATAGCCCTTGCTCCGATACATCCTTTCTTTCATCTACTTTCCTTACTACATTAAGTTCTTCAACAAGTCTTGGCAAACTGAATACAATGGTAGAAGTTCTTGATTGATGAGAATAAATCAATTCATGAACAGTAAAACTAACAAAAGCCAAGTTAAAAAAAATCAGTAGGAAGTAATTCCATCCAACATTAGTGAAGAGAAAAACCAAGATTGGTCTTAAAAAAGAAATGAAGAAAATTCATTTATACAAATAGCCCCATAATCAAAATGTCCTTTCAGTGAGAGACAACTAGTATTAATTTCTCCAAGGAATCAAGGGATTCAAGACAGAAAGAGAAATTTTTCAAAATCACAGAAGTGCCACGCCAGTCACCACTCTGTGACTACTTCACCTGATTAAATACAAAGCTCACAGAGCGCAAGGGCCGGTCCCTGCTAGATAAGGTCCCCCGCCGGGCTTGTGCAACTCCAGAGCAGGCAGCACATTGGCACCTGGAACAACTCGGCAGCCAGACACGAATACCAGAGATAGTTTTTTGAACAAATACAACAAGAGGGAAGGAATTGCTAAAATGAGAACCAGGACAGAGCTCAAGAAATTCCCGACCCTTTTATCAAGCGGCCAGGTTCTTTCATTCTCGCAGAGCCACCGAGTAGGAAGAGCCAAGATGAACGCGGGGCCTGGCGAAGGGGCGCAGCTCCCAGAGGAGCGCTGCAGAGCTCAGAAGCCAGACACCCTACTCGGTCCTCTGCCCTCAACTAGAAAAGGACGCACAGGGGCTAGGGCGTCGCTCAGCGGCAGAGCACTTGTCTAGAAAATGACGACATGCTCATTTTTGTTCATCTTCCCAAACTCCTTGAAATATTGCATCTTTAAATTCTACTTAAAAACAATTCAAGGGCTGGGGATTTAGCTCAGTGATTAGAGTGCTTGCCTTGCAAGCACAAGGGCCTGAGTTCGATCCCCGGCACCACAAAACAAACAAACAAACAAACAAACAAACAAAAAACAATTCAAGTTCTCACTGTAGACCTTCACAAAAAAAAAAAAAAATCTGTGTTAAACACAAAATTGCAGTTGAGATAAATTCTATTCTTACTCTCTAAGGCAGTAATCACTCTTCTTGGTTTGATTCATAATTATCACAACTTGGAAGCAACAAAATTGTCTCTAAGTAAGAGAATGAATAAATCGGTATAATCAGATAGTGGAATATTATGCAGCAATAAAAAGAAATTACCTTATCAAGCCATAAAGACACACAGGAACTTTGAACACGTATTACTATGTTAAAAAAGCCAATGTGAAGCCAGGCATGGTGATGCACACCTGTAATCCCAGCACTCAAGAGGCTGAGCCAGGAGGATCGCCAGGTCCCTGCTAGATAAGGTTCCCTGACAGGCTTGCAAAGTTCTAGGCCAGCCTGTACTACAAAGCAGGCTCTGTCTCAAAAAACAAAAAACAAAACAAAAACTATACTATGCTGACACTACGAAGTAGTATTCCTATATAGTACTGCAATGGTGGATACATGTCATACACACTTGTTAAAACACAAAGAATGATTATGGTAGTATATGCCTACAATCTCAACACTCTGGAAGGCTGAGACAGGAGGATCTTGAGTTTGAGCTAAACCTGGGCTATTTAGTGACTTAGAGAGACTTTGTCTCAAAATAAAAAAGGGTAGATGATACACGGCTTCGTGCAAGGCCCCAGGTTCAAATCCTCTGTACCAGAGAAAAAAGCCCAAAGAATGTACAACGCCTAAAACAACTCTAATGTCATTCATGGACTTCAGGTGCTCACCATGGTACCAAATGTACCATGCTGGTGCCAAGCATTAATAGGGAGGGAGGCCACGTGTGTCTGAGAAACAGGGGTCTTAATGAAGACACCTCCTGCTCGATTTTGTTCTGAACCTAGAACCGCTCTTAAAAAGAAAAAAAAGGGGCTGGGGATTTAGCTCAGTGGTTAGAGTGCTTGCATAGCAAGTGCAAGGCCCCAAATTCAATCCCCAGTAACCCCCCCAAAAAATAAAATAAATAAAAAATTAAATAAGTACCTATTAATTGAAAAATAAATTTTAAATTACTTCAGGGTAAAGTTGAGCAAGCACACTGCAAACACATAGTACTGTCATTGAGAGTCTCAACAAATCCATACTTCTATACCCTCATCTAAAAAAACTACAAATATGAGCTGGGGGCGGAGCCTGCAGTAGTGTACATGCTTGCCATGCACGAAGCCCCGGCAAGCAGCAGCACCAAACATTAATTAGAAATAAAATGCCAGGAATACAGCTACCACCAGCAAGAAGCATAAAGCCCGCCACCCGGGAAGGCTCTCCCTAGTTGTGGTCAGGAGCTGCTTTCCCGTCCTCCGCACTTCTACCTCACAGAACAGGGAAGGAAATGAGACCAGAGTAGTTCATCTTGGCAAAACCACCAAGGATGTTCAATGGCTATCTTCATGTTTCCAAATTCAATGTCATTTCTATGCTAGCCAGGAAAATATTTAGTGGTCTGAAAGAACAAAACACTCCCATTCAGACACTGTAGAAAAGTTTTGCATAGATGAGTTGATATTCAGATGTAGCACAATTGCTTTTGACCACAGAAATTGGTTTGGTGGCTTAGTCAGAGAGAAGCTGATTTCTTGGAATAGGAAATTTTTTTTTTTTTTTTTTTTTTTTTGTGGTGCTGGGGATCAAACTCAGGGCCTTGTGCTTGCCAGGCAAGCACTCTAACCACTGAGCTAAATCCCCAGCCCAGGAATCTTAAAATAATTGACTGCACCAACACTGAACTATTAGCTGGGTGCGTGGTGCACATCTATAGTCTCAGCTGCTTGGGAAGCAGAGGCAGGAAGATCCAAAGTTCGTTCAAGGCCAGCCTGGGCAACTTCACAAGGGCATCTCAAAATAAAAATAAACGAGGGCTTGGGATGTAGGTCAGTGCAAGGCCCTGGGTTCAAACCCCAATACCACAAAAAAATAAAATAAAAACTCTTGTTAAGAAGAGCTAAAAGTTAGGGTTAGAAATTTAGCTCAGTGGTAGAGTGCTTGCCTAGCAAGCACAAGGCCCTGAGTTTGATCCCCAGCACCAAAAAAAAAAAAACTAATACCATTTTTAACCTATTAAATAGGAAAGCAGCATGCAAATAGAACATTAATCACAATATTTAAGGTCAAAACCTACTTTCTAATTGGTAATTAAACTACAAATCTAAAACATTCAATGTATATCCAAAGACTATAAATCAATAAGGTTTTTTTTGGTGCTGTTGTTGCTGCAAGTATGCTCTACCACTGAGCTACCCTAAGTAATCTATTTTTTAAAAAATATAAAATTTCATTATTTTTCCAATAAAGTATTACTAAATGGTCAGAAGATCCCACCTCAAATTTCAGGGATAATGCAAATGAAACTGAGCCCAACTTAGTTTTATTCACAATTTCCTCCCTCTAGTCATTTTCCCACCACAGTGCTGGGGGGATCCACCCTAGTGGCCCTCCACCCTACATCCGCAGCCCTTTTTGTTAATTTTGAGATGAGTTCTCAATAAATTGCCCAGACTGGCCTCAAATTTGCATTCCTCTAGTCTCTGCCTGTGCAGTAGCTGGGATCATGTGTGCACCACCGTGCCTGGCTGTAGTCAAATATTTGATTTTTGTCTCCATGGCACTTGAAAAGGGACTGCCAACGTACCCTCACAGAGCTAGAATTACAAGAATTAAAAACAAAAATTATTAGCCCAGCATCCTACCCATTTACCTAAAGGTCAGATAACAAAAATGACCGTAGAGTGGTATGCAGGAAATAATAGCACAGAGCAAGTAAGAAGCCCAAGTGACCATTTTGAAAATGTCTGCTAATAGCCCCAATTCTTACATATATGAAGATCTTAGAAGGAAAAAAAAGAGAGAAAAAAGTACATTTAACAAGTTTTCTTTGAACTGCCAACACATTCAAAATGCCTAAACCTCAGAACCTCCTGTTTGTAGGGACACTTTTACGAGTACACTGACCAATAATCACTAGGGAAAGGGTCATTTATAAAGAATTCAGGTTTGGGGCTTTAGCTCAAGAGGTAGAGTGCTTGCCTAGCAAGCACAAGGCCTTGAGTTTGATCCCCAGCAATACCCCCTGCCTCACCAAAATAAAAAAGAATTCGTGGTTCACTGCCTTTCCAACTAAAATTGTCTTTTTAAATTAAGATAATTTATGAACTGTTCTTCCCCTTATCTACTGCTAAGTTTATGTGTTTGCACATTTACATGCATTGCCAGTGAGCCAACAACCCCAAACCTGATTTTTTTTCCGAGATACAGTATTTTTGTCCTCAGAGCATCAAAGAGTTTAGTACTAAGGACTGAGTTGTCCCCCAAACTGGCCATGTTAGAGCCCTGACTCCCAGTGTACCCGTATCTGGGGATAAGGCCTTGAGATAACTAATGTTAAATGAGATTATAAGAGGAGGAAGCCATAATCACATGGAACAAATACTTGGCTTCAGTTCTTAAGGTGAATGAGAAAGTTTAAGGACACACATACACATACACACACACACAGACACACACACACACAGAGTTTTTAACAGTAACTTAGGTTCTACTTCATGATGATTCTCACAGTCACTTTGGAGAACTTCCCTACTACTCAGGTTCTTATCTGATACATAAGCACTTTAAAGACTTAATTGATGCACTATAAGAGCTCATTTGTGATTTGAAGATTTATGATTTTAAGATGTACTTTTGGGGTTGGGGATCTAGCTCAAGTGGTAGAGTGCTTGTCTAGCAAGCACAAGGTCCTGAGTTCGATCCCCAGCACAAAACAAAACAAAACAAAAAAATCCCAGAGTTATGAAATGTACTTCTACAATGTATAATGCATCAAATATACTATCTTGGCATGTAAAGAATCTGAGGACAATCCCAACTTCATGCTCTCACTTCTAAAGATGACTTATTAAAACCATCGTGATCTTGTATTTATTTGAGCAATTCAAGGAAGGTGAAGAGGTAACCAGTGAACTGCAGCTCATAAAGGACTCATACCTACTACTCAAATAAACCCTAAGACCAAGGTAATTGGAGACAAAGGGCTTTGGGATCTGCATCAAAGCAATCACCTCACAAAAATCCATCTCTAAGTCTGTCAATCTAACTGTTCAAATTTGGTTTAACAGCTGCTTTGGAAGATGCCTATAATTAGTTCCCCCTAGCAGAGTGTAGACAAATTTTGGACAGGACAGTTTCATCCATACACTGACAAAGTTTAAAGTGTTAGAAGTTTCTTGAATCAACCACTTTTTCCCTGGAGCTATACTTTCAAAAAGATTCCTGGCTAATCATTTGAAGGATACACTCTGTCATCGCTGCAACATCCAGCTTGTCAATGTCAGGCGAACCGGGGCAACATTTCTTGAATTCTTTTCGAAGATCAAAAAAGGAATAGAAGCATTCAGGTAGCAAGACATTCTGAGGAAGGACAAGGTAGATACTGTTAACTAGGTGAATATGGATCAATGTTTCCTAATAACTAGGAACCTAAGAATTGAACCTAAGAATTGAACGTAAGCATATTTTACCATATTTTAAAATATAAAATGTAAATGGTTTTTAAACAGCTGCTCCTGTTATTGTATTAGAACCTGAACATAAGTCTTACAAAAAAATTTTCTTTTAATGAAAGACATACAATGTTGGGGCCCTATTATGCATTTCATTTAAAACATTCCTGAAGCTACAATACATTTGGGCTGTTATAGTTACATACTTTCTGTGTGGTAATACACTTTTTCCAGCCATAATCCAGGACCTAGCAAGCGCAAGGTCCTGAGTTCAATCCCCAGCACAAAACAAAACAAAAAAAATCCCAGATTTATGAAATGTACTTCTACAATATATAATGCATCAAATATACTATCTTGGCATATAAAGAATCTGAGAACAATCCCAATAAGCATTTTAGATCACTTGTGTTTTTCAGGCATCTGTTTTCACACAGATCCATAAGTTATAAAACTTAGTAGGTCTAACTACTGTTGCAGTCTGACAAGGTAGATTTTCAGTAGTAAATTACATTAAAATGATAAATACTAGATTAATTGACAAAGATTATTTTTGTGCCAAATTATAGTCCAAATTATAGTGCCATGATGGTTTTCCTGCCCACTTGCTGGCTGTATCTTAGAACTCAAACTAGAATTGTAAAATATATATCACAAATCACAAAGCAAAGGAGAAATGGTTACCTAATGTTCTCAGCTGTTAAGTACTGCTTTTGTGATTATCAAACAAAATTCAATAGTATGTGAAAATATGACACCATTGTTTATTTTCTGTGACCCAAAAACCCTCTTTGAATAACTTAAATTTCTTTTTTTTTTTTGGTGCTGGGGATCGAACTCAGGGCCTTGTGCTTATGAGGCAAGCATTCTAACCACAGAGCTAAATCCCCAGCCCCAAGATAATTTCTTAAAAAGAATTTTACTTTTTTTTTTGTTTGTTTCATTTTTTGAGACAGGATCATGCTACACAGCCCAGGCTTGTCTCCAACTCAAATTCCTCCTGCTTCAGCCTCCTGAGTGCTGGGATTACAGGCCTGCACCATCATGCCTGGCATAGATATTTCTTAAAATTTCAAAATAGTTTGTGTTCACTTACTGGGAATTTCTACCCATTTCCAAGTCAGAAAAATCAAGGAAATAGACTTTTTAATGTTTGCTATTTATTCAATATCTCCTTCTATTCAAATTCCTGTACTGAATTCTGTTAGGTATGACCTGCTCGTGCTATAATTCAGTGGTGGCAAACTTATGGCATGTGTGCCACAGAGAGCTGTGTGTATTGCTGAAAGCTTGGAAAGATTTGCCATTGCTGCTATATTTGAAATGACTATCACATCATGTTCCTAGCTTTCAAGAGTTAATTACCAAAAGAATCATGAGTCTTTCCAAATACCTAGCAGAAAGCGCATTTAAAAGCTATAATAACAATAACTCATGTATACAACAATGAAGAATTAGTGTAAACAGATGTACTCACTTATTATACTATTTTATTTAGTGCTTATTGAAAAAACTGATGCTAAGCATTTTTGTATAGTATAAATGCTACTTACAAAAAGACTGCTTTTCTACAGAAGCCTGGAAGAATATATCCAAATATGTTTATGTTAGGAAAATATTTTAATCTATTGTTTCTGCTGTTATTTTCTTTTATGTTTTGTGGTTTTGCCATATCAATGAATATACAGAATTTTGTTACAATACCAAGTTGCTTTAGTTTCTTATATTTAATTAATTCTAATAGAAGTGGCTCAGGGAAACTTTTTTTCCTTGGGAGATTCCCCTACATCCAAAGTGCACCCAAAATAATCCAGACAGCTGTTTCCCTCCGGCCCAGAGGGGAAAGCATTAAGTCTTGTCCCTCCCATACAAACTTTGGGGGAAAAAGAACCCTCATGTGTGTCTATTTCTGGATCAAGCATATGGAAACTGGGGTATCATTTAATAAAAATCAAATAATGACTCAGATTCCTGTAAAACGAGTGCCCCTCTTAACCCTCAAGGCAGAGGAACTTGAGTTTCTCCAGCAGACTTTTCAAATTGTACAATTAACTAATTTCACAGCTTTCCTTACTTTAAGAGAACGAACAGGAAATCTGCACTGACTGCACTTGTGTGTGTCATCAACTGCCAATCCACATTGCTTCCACTACCCAAATATAACCTACCTTTCCAAGCTCTTGTGATGCCCGCCTACCACAATAAAACACATACAGCTCAAACTAATTTAAGCTGTTGAAAGCGAGTGCATTAGCAGTGATTGGCTACAGTGGGCAGCTGCCTGTGCTCGTCATTGTCCCACGGCCCCTAAGTATTCTTCCCCGGGAGAGAAATCACAGCCTGTCTAGAGTAAGACTGTATTTTCTCACTCCATACTCAGAAAGGTTAGCAAAGCACCAGGTGTGGTGGCACTTGCCTGTAATCCCAGCTACTGGGGAGGCTGATGCAGGAGGGTCACAAATTCCAGGCCATCCTGAACAGTTTAGTGAGACCATGTCCCAAAATAAAAATAAAAAGGACTGGGTATTTATCTCAGTGCTCCCTGGGTCCACTCCTAGCACTTTAAAGAAAAGGTTTAGTAGAACTTTCTTTTTGCTTAGCCTCACCCCCAGCTTGAGTACCAGTGCTCAAACTTGCCATCTTCCTGCCTCAGCCTCCCAGAGTGCTGGGATTACAGGCCTGCACCACCATGCCTAGCTGCTCCCTCCTCCTTAGGAGAAAGCATTTCCACAAATAGAAATATTACAATGTATTAAAATATTTCTTTCTTCCATAATTGCAGTTATTTTAAGTGTCAAAAATTTAGACCTTTTGCTAGCTTTGAAGAGGGAACATCAAGAATCTAGAAAATTTGGGGCTGGGGATTTAGCTCACTGGTAGAGTGCTTGGCTAGAGAGTCAGGCCCTGAGTTTGATCCCCAGGAGGATTCTCCATCTTAAATTTAACAAGAAGAGACTACTTTTATAGATAACTTGTGGATCCCCTTACTGCAGCCCTAAACATCTCCATGAAATTGTCGCGTTTTTGGGTTTTTGGGGTTTTTTTGTGGTGCTGGGGGATGGAACTCAGGAGCCTGCGCTTTTGTGCTACCACTGAGCTAAATCCCCAACCCCTTTTGTGCATTTTTAAATTGCGGTACGATACACATAATATTAAATTTACCATCTTAACATTCCCACCATCCTTTTGCAGAGCTTTTAAAATCTTCTCAAAACGAAATCCTGTACTCATTTAAACAATAACTCCCCGTTGCCACTCTTAAAAGGTAGATTCGTTTGCATAAACCATTTTTTAAAGCCTCCAGTGGTCCCCAAAGTCCAGCCATTTATCCAGAAGCCGCCACTCTTACCTTCTTGGAAGCCTCAGGATGCAGGATTTGCCTGATATGCAGCTGCCCGTCGGTACAAAGACAGAAGGAAGTGCCCACCCCAATATTCAGCTCGTTGCTCACCGACTGGTTAAACTGAAAGAACAAACACAAGGGAGATGCAAGGGGCGCAGGGCTCACAAACTCTCCGACAGCCCGGCTAACAGCAGAGATGATTGGACCCGGAAGAAAACAAACTTCCCACGAACTAAGGAAGCTTTCCCCTTCCTCCACCCTCTCTGTTTTTACGATAAATTCACCCAAATCTGAGATCACATTTCACTAGCAGATTGCCTTCAGATTACATCATTCCCCGGTGTGATTTTTTTTTTTTTATGTACGTGCCAGGGTTAAGAAACATAACCAGTCTCTGATTTTTAAAAAATAGTATTGGATATGCAGACCTCCTGAAAGGCGGTAGTGTCCCGAACCGCCCAGAAGCGGTAACTTTCTCCCGCAGCGCGGCTCTCGCGGGCGGGGAGAGGCGGGCGCAGGGCATTCACCTGCGCACAGGTGCCCCCAGCGACCGCCGGCACCCTGCAGCCGGTTTTTAGGTCACCTCAGTCCGGAAGAGGATTCCGCCGGCTGCACGGTGACCCAACCGAGCGGCCCCACAGGTCCGGACCTGCAGAGCCTCCCGGGACTGGGCGGACGCCGCCACAGCACCAGCGGTGGAGCCCAGCCTTGCCCGGGAGCTCCGAGGACGGACACCGGCGGGCACGGCCAGCCCACGGGCGCCGCCAGCACCACAGCGCCCCCTGCGCGGCCGGGACCCCGAGCCGGCCCTCCGACCGGCAAGACGCGCCGAGTGCGCGGCCCCAGGAAGGACTCTGGAAGCAACCCTGAAAGAGCAAACTGTGGGCCCAGACCCCCAGGGGACGAGGGCCCTCGCCTCCACATCCTCGCGAGGCCCCAGCCCGGGTCCCACCCACGCGCGCTCGCCGCGCCGCGCCCCAGGGACACGCGGCGCTCGCCCCCGGGCGTGGGCCGGGCTGGGGGCCCGGGTGGGAGTGGGCGGCGTGGGCCGGGCTGTCACCTGCCGCAGGGCTTGGTCCAGCTGCGGAGCTGAGGACAGGCTGTCGGCGTCTATTTTTGTTTCTTCTTTGCAGTCCTCGGTCAGTTCCAAGTGATCCGGTCTCACGAGCGCTTCGTGCAACTGTCCCACCTCCGAGGGCAGAGAAACGCGGGTCAGGCTCCCCTCTCCGCTCCCCTTCAGGGCTCCGGCGCGCATCCCTGCCCCCTGCCCCGCCTCCACCCGGATCGGGTCGCCGAAGTGGACCCCAGGGCCCAGCAAGGCCACCCGGTCTCGGCCCGGCGTCCTTGGCCCGGCGGGCCGCCCAGCTCGGGCGCGCCGGGCCTCTCCACCTGGGCCGGTTTCGAAGGCTGAAAGGGCTCCGAGGCGCTTGGCCAACGAGTTCGGTTTCCCTCCGGATTCTCTAGGCCTCGGTCCAGCCTCGCGAGTGGGCAGGGCCGAGGGCCCCCGGTTACCTCTCCCCCGCCCCACCACACTTCTCCAACACACTTCTCGCCTCACTTTTCGCCTCGGGACGAAACCGGTGGAGAAATTACCTTCTTGTTGGCCAGATCCACGACTTTCCAGAGCAGCAGGATCAGCTCCTTCTCATCCGAGCCCAGCTTGGCCCCGGTGGCCCCCGCAGTGATCCCAAAAAGCACCACCAGGTAATCCGGAGACGCCGTCATGGCGAGAGGTGGGGAGGGGACAGGGGGCCGGGAGGCGGCGCGCGGGGTGGGAGCGGGGCCGGGGAGCCCCGCGCTCGGGAAAAACCTCGCCTCTGAGCCGAAGAAAGCGCGCCCACCCCCCGCTCGCGGCCGCCGGGGCGAAAGGCGGTCACCACCTCCGAGCGCGCACCTGGCCGGCGCCGCGCACCCGGGAGGGAAGGGGCGGAAGCTGGGCGCGGGGCCGCCCTTTTTGTATTCGCTCGCCCGTGCGTCCGCGAGAGCCCGAGTAGGGCTGCACCCCGGCGGCGCGCGCAATGGCTGAAAGTGCCTCTGTTTGGGGAGGTGGCTCTACCTGCCCGCCCCGCCCCGCCCCTCCCCCACGGTGCAGGTAGGAGACACCTGGCGGCGCCGCCCATTGGCTCCTTCAAACCACGACGTGGCAGCGGCGGGGGAGGAGGCTGCCTGGGGAGGAGGAGAGGGGGCGGGAGACAATGGCGCTATGAATGGAGAGGCGAGGGGGAGAGCGCACAGGGGCAGGCCCGAGGGGCGGGGACGAGGCGGTGGCCACCCGGAGGGCAGAGGACGCCACCGGGAAAAGGGTGAGGGGTGCCTGACGCGGAGTCGCGGGCAGGGTCCCTCCTGGACGTGACCAGAGGCCGGCGGTGAGGGACGCGGTCGAAGGTCCCCAAGGGTCCGGCAAAAGGAGGCCAGAGGTGAGGCCCCGGTGCCAGGGTGCGGCGTCCGGGCGGGCGAGCCGGGGGAGGGACCGGCCCGCGGCAGCCGGGAGGTGGCGGGGCAATGGGCGAGCCCCGGAAAAGCCACGCTGGGTGCACACACCTTTCAGCGCAAACAGCAGGAGCAGCCCTGCCGCGGTCCCTCCCCTTCGCCAGGCGGAGCCCGCGCGCCCCCAAGCCCTGGGCGCTGCCCACCTTTCGGGAAGCAGCTTGCGTGCGGCCGCCGAATCACCCCGGGTGCCCCTACTCACCTCGCGCGTGGCAGCTGGAACCCCGCTCCCTATGCTCCCAGCTGTTTTCCTTGCTACACCTTGTGCCCTGGCTGCTGGTTCAAGAGTGGAAAACCCTGCAGGGCTTCCTTTGCCTTGATCCTCAAATAAAATGCATTTACCCCGCGTGCCTAATAAAGGTTTTCCTCAATCAGGCCAAGTAAGCTTTTTCTCGAATTCTCCACTTGGACCCCATGCCCTCCCTTCACTTGTGCCTTTTGACTTTTTGTTCTGTTTTGTTTAGACAGGGTCTCACTACGTAGTTCAGGCTGACCTCGAACTCGCGATGATTCTCCTGTCTCAGCCTCCCTGGCGCTGGGATTACAGGCGTGTGCTACCACACCCAACTACACCTTTTGACTTTGTAGTTGGAATGTGTCGACTTCACCAAGGTTGCAAACTACCTGCCTTCCCCAGCTCAACTCGAGCTGCCCAGAGGCTCGAGCGCCCGCCGTCACCCCGCTATCCCCGAGTTGGCTGGCAGTGCGGTGGGTTATGTTGACATCTTAGAAAGAAAAGCGCCAGAAATGGAGTTTGCTGGGGCTTTTGATTTCCGCCAGGTCTGTTCTTGAGAAGAGGATTCTGTTTGAAGTCAGTCTCTTTCAGCTCAGGTGTCCAGCCCTACAGGAAACCGCGGCGGGTGCGCATCGGCCACCGTTCAGGGGCACAGGGCCGGGGACGCTGGACACCCGGCTGCCCGGGGAGGGCGGGGTCCCCGGGCGGGGCGAGCGAGCCGAGGCCGCGCGCGCTTCCTGCCGGGCCCAGGTGCGACGAGGCTGGGCGCGGGGAAGAGCGCGCGTCCCCCAGGAGCCGCCGAGGCCGGGTCCCGGGCGTGCGACGCGAGGTCCCGCGAGGGCGCTCGGCACCGCCCCCGGCTGCGGCCTGGGCGACGGGGTCGCGGGCCTCTCTCTCCGGGACTGCGGGGTGTGGAGCCCTCGCTCGGCCCCGCCCTGGCGCAGGTACCTCGATGCCACCCGCCCTGGCTCTCGGGCGTCGCGGGGGCAGGGAATGGGCGCGGAGCGAGGCCGGGAGGGACCTGGAAAAACCACCCAGATTGCATTGCAGTGGGCGAGGCCGCCTGGCAGAGCCGGTTCCCCGGAGCCGCCTCCCTGCGGGGAGCCCGGGCGCGCGGCTCCCAGGTGCCCGGCGCTGGTCTCCGGCGGGGCGGGAAGCCCGACGCGGAGCATCGCTGCTGCTGAGAAAATGATTAGAACAGCTCCGGAAACGCGGCTCTCTCGGGGATGGGTGTTGGGATCCGTCATCTGGGCAGCCAGCACCATTGGGTTTAGTAAATCAGCGCGTTTACCTGGGATTCTGCGGGAGAGTTAGATCCGGCGTCTCCTGGCTGCCC